>CAEMYA010000076.1:460957-495506 GCA_903131615.1 Diplodus sargus | reverse complement strand
TTTTTAATTGCAAAACTGGTTTTAGAAAAAAATGTTTTTTTGAGGAACTCTTCGGCTGAGCAAAAAGGAAACCTCTCAGGCACTTTCATTAATAAGACATTAGTGATTCTTTTAAAAGCCGACAATTAGGTTGTAGATTGATTCATTACCTTCCAGCAAGCCACTGATTTTCACTTTTTCCAATACAATATGAAACCCAGTAATTAAACATTGCCTTCAGACATGTTTGACATATAAAAGTCCTCTGCTTTGATTAGTAATCTGTGGTGGATATGGTTTTTCCGAAGACAAGTTCAATTATCTCATTAAAATTATTTCTCATTGAACAATCTAATCATTGAATACGTGAAAGTTTAACAGCAGGACACAAGGGTTAGGGTTAAAAATTCAACGGGATTGTGTTTCTACATCCTGACCAGGATTTGTTTCATACTAACTGTGATGTCACACAATTATTCTCATGCATACATGTGTTAGATTTAAGCTCAAGCAGATTGCAAAGACATCCTGCACACTAAAGCCCAAACGTCCCTGTCAAGACAAAAAAAAGAAAAAAAAAGAAAGAATTTTCACAAAATGAAAAAGGAAACTGTGACCATGTATTCTGACTTCCATATGTCCTTACCGGTTGTCTTCCAGAATGGGTTGTGTCACCACAAGGCCGATATAAGCACATGTTTTCAACAGATAAACCTTAAATCTTCCTCCTTTGAAAGTTCCAATAATTTTCACACACATTTTAGTATCTGTCCGACACACAACTATAATGCCGAAGTGACAAAACTTTCATTGTGTTGAATTACCAATGTCAAGCAGGATCAAGTCTCACACTGTCTCAGTATTGTCCAGGCTTCAACAGAAAGCGAAGTCTGAAACAGCTTGAAGATACAGTAGAAGCAATTTGTTGGCTAAGACATGACAAAGCCAGCAGTGTGGCTCTGAATTAACTCGCTATTCCATCCTTCATGTCTCAATAGGAGTCTTTCGGATGTATTTAATTCATGAAAAGGAACTTATTAACACATCCAGACGAATAATCGGAAGCCTGATGGTGCATTTCAATTCACTACTGTTCACTGATTGAATGTATTGATAAACAGGCTGGCCTATTAGTTCAACTAATGGAATATCGACTGACAGAGTCAGCCATTCCATTCAGTGGCTCATATAATTTCATTGCTGAAGGTTATTGATGGAGGGTGTGTGTTCACTCTCTTTCATTAAGGCAAATTGCCCACTGAAGAGCACTCATACAACTTTGCTACACTTAGATGGACACGACTGGGGACAGAGAATCCTGTTGTTTTCTGGAAAATGAGTTAGCAATGAGACATAATGGTCTGTTGCATATGGCTCATATCCTTCCACTGCTGTGTGCGCATCATTAAAATCTTCAACAAAACTTTTATTACAGTATGACTGATGAGCCTCTCTGATCTACGCTGCTTACTGACTTCCCATCAGGGGCAGCTAATACCACTTTGAACAAATAGCCAATCTTCACAATAATCATGTTACTTACTGACGCTGGCACCGGTGTTTGATAAAAGAAAGCACTCCTCAAACAAGCATTAACATCAGCTTGAATGTGTGCTCAGGTGTGTTTCCTCTCACAGACTGTTTGTCATGAAAAAAGTCCTTTGTCTCTAGACTTACACCATGTTGTGGCAGAAACCTTAGTGGAGAGAGCACCCTGTAGGGTGAACCTTGTTAAAAACCCAGCAATCTTTCTCACCTAAAATAAACAGGATTTCTACGAGGATGTCACTGACGCTGGGCGGGCTTCGCGGGGCGCTGCTCCCTTCATCCCGCCCTCCCACCACCGTGAAACACACGTTGTAGGGCACAGTGACGGCCACGTAGAAGGTGGCCAGCAGAATCAACCAATCCCAGCCGGCCTTGAAGGTTCCATAGTGGAGCAGGATGAAGCGAGATTTCTGAATGGCTGCTACCTTGTACTCCGGGATTGGAGGCTTCTCCCCAAACATGTTCTGTATCGGACGACAGGGAGAGAGAGGTTAACGGCATTCTCGCTTAATCACACACACACACACACACACACACACACACATACAAACACATACACCTGCATAAAACATCTTCTTATGAAGATCTTCAAGTTCATGTTGAGCGGGCAGACATTTTGAAAACCCAGATGAGTAATAGAAATGATTTCTTTACTGTTTGTCAGATTGAATTACAGTGTGTACAAATCAAAACAAAGCCAAAAAGTCCCCTCAGTACCTCGAAGGCCACTTGAAGCTGGCTCCACAGAATACCCCGTGCTCAAATGCCCAACTTTAATGATGCAGAAATGAGCACAATAAAAACACCATGAACTCATTTAAATCATATTAAGGCTTGGAGCCAGGGAACTGTCTTCTCGGCTTCGCCTCATTCCAGCCACAAAACTCGACCTCTCCATCATGTTGGGGTGTTCGAACAAATAATAAGGCATCCTGTGCAGTTTATGGTCATAACTGAGTGGAGGGACAGACGCCAGTGTATTAGATTAAGGAGAGACCCTATTAGTGTTTACTGGCAGACAGCTGCTAGAGCTGGGGAGCTCTGGAGCAAAGAACTGAGGGCAGAACCTGGAGCTTCTGACGGAATGAACACTTGGAGTTGGGGACAGCACAATTTGTTTTTTTAAATTTACAGCATTAAGAAGTGGATTCATCTCAAGTGTCACTTCACAAGCTGTCTGCAGCAACAGGCTGAGGTGCGGTTGAAATCTGCTGTAATGTGCCATAATTCTCTCTTATCTGACTGCTGAATGGAGGGGAAGTGTATATGAACGGACAGAGAGGAGATGGGAAAGAGAAAAAAAACACTGAAGGATACCAGGAAGATCCAGAATCTCTGATGAGTGCTAATGTGTTCAGAAGCTAACATTAAACTGATCTCAAACAGGGACACACACACACCCTTTGTGCCTGTTGTTACTGGCTATCTTATAAAGTGAGGTGATTCCCTTTTCTTTCTGGTTGAACACAGCTAGCTTGGTTGCTTTTATCTTGGTTGGTGTTTTTAGATAAGTGGGCCTCAGTCAGCTCACCCCACACAAGCTCTCTGCCCAGCTGGGCATCAGGGACTGCCAAGATGGCGACAGCTGGTGATGCGCTTCATTTTGGCTGGACGGACACCTGCGATTGATGTCATGATGGTTCTGTGAGCTGTTTTTACAGTCAGTGGTACAAATCTATATTTCAGTATTTCGCAGATGTGAGTTTGATGTGCGACCCTCTTTTCTTTCAAGTGATGTGATGTGAGTGATGCAAATAGCAGAGAGAAGATTATGTCAAATATTGTGGATGAATGTTTTCAATAACTCTCGGGGACATTTAGGAAGAAAACTGCAGAGGTATCTGTATGGAAGCTATATTTTAATGTATGATTTTCACCTGGATATTTGTATCAGATCTATTGATTTTTTGAATTACTTTCCCAACATTTTTTTATATGCAACCAATAAATTCCCTGTTCAAAATAAATACACTCTCTTAGAGCATAATTTAGAGCTCTTACTCCAGAGTCAAACAGAAGAGACTACACTCCTGACGACCTTCACACTGTCTGTGTGCTGCTTGCTGTATTGTGTAGTGGACACAAAAACTGCAAAGCTGTCTCGCAACAGTGATGATCCCCTGGCTACGAGCCTTGGCATCTTTGTGGTGTGAGTGGACAATGCACAGTGTGTGTGTTGCATCATATGATAATGTAAATACAAGAAATAATTGCAGAGCTTACCCTTGTTGGTAGGTATAAGTATTTGTGATGTAACTTGGGAAACAATTAAACAAACTTCTTTTCATTGCAAAGCAGGAATTCAATTCCATCTGGATAAAGAGTCTTTGAAGAATCTGGAGATGTCTTCAAAACAGATTTTTTGTTGTTGAAGAACCTGTAGGGGTTTTTGAAGTTCGTCTTTTACTATATATATCCTTTAGAAAAACATATCTTTACTTCTGTGACTTGAACGTAATCATCCGTCTAAAGTTTCAAAAGTGAAAATAATGATTACATGAGAGGCATTCTGGGACTAGTTTGGCATGAGATACATCTTCTGGCAACCACAAATCTTATTAGAATAATGCATAATGCTCCCATGCAGCCACTGACCACAGAATGATTCCCGTCCTTCACTGAAGTGAAGATGTACCAGTGCAGACATATACAGAGAAAACTCACATTGTTGATCTTGAGCTTGCTCTTGTCTTGTTTCTGCAGATGTCCCGACAGGTGGTAGAGAACAGCTCTGCTGCGGCGCCGGTTGGCGTTGAAGCCTGGGGGGCGAGTGACCTGGTGCACCTCCAGACCTGTCTCCTCATCTGTGGAGGAGATCGTAACATGCTGGGTCACAATCACAGCGCAGGGTAAGAACTGAACAAAGCTCTGTGTTAACCCAAACATGGCTTTACTACTCCAGCAGCTATCTTTCATAGGTCACAGGCAGTGAAATGCTAAACCTGAAACATGTCTTAAACCGCCATGATGCAGTCTCACATGGGTCAAACCATTACTGTTTGTTGGCATGTTTGAGAGTGGAATTCCCTATATATTTGTTCACAACTTTTCTGTGACGGTTCTATGTTCTGATGTACAACAGTTTAAGTTTTAGTATAAAAATGTCATATGATTTAGCCTGCTTGCTGCCTGTCTGGCTCTTTATTGACTAAACAAGGTATTCTTGAGGTAACATTTGATGATCTGGGCAGAGATCCAGATCTGTATTTACAGGACAGAATCAATAATAAAAGCTACAAGCCTCCAGCATCTTACTCTTGCCATCCTCTTTCACTTATTGAAAAAGAAAAGGATAAGATCAGGAAAATAAAGTAGTCTCGGTGCAGGCCAAAGAAGGAAAAGAGCTCTGAAGTATGTACAGTAGATGAAGGGAGGTATTTTCTGTAAAGCCTTCATTAAGACAGAAAATCCCTTCTTGTTCTCTCCATTTCCACCTTACATTTCCTATTATGATTGTTCCTCTGTCTTTCCATAATATGATGTCATGCTTGGCAAATACCCACCCTTGTAACCAAATCATTTTCATTTTCAGCCAGTAAATTTGATTTGTTCATTGTAGGGCGGACTTCAAATGTTTCAGATGAGGCACTGAGAAACTAACCACTGTTGTTGTGACTGTTCACAAGTACAACCAACAAATATCTGGCATAAACAAGATGTGTCTCGGGATAGTCTTATCCACACCAGCATCTGTTTTCGCAGATGTACAAGATAAACGTTTCTTTGCTAAACTACATTTAAGCAGAGAATTCTTGTGAAAAGGAAGCAGGAGGTTATGGTTTTTCCTGATGAACAGATAGTGCTGCTTGCTGCAAAGTTAATCGCAAACTCAACCTGCTTTTAGCTAATTAGCTCAGTTAGCCGTGCAGCTAGCTGACTTTGCCTGAACCGAACTTGGAGCTCAGAGCACCCTAAAACTGGTGGTTTTTAATCTGTGGGCACAGGAGCTTTGGACCGCTGGGAAGAGGAGGTTTTCAGACATTAAGAGTCGACCAGAAGAGGGGCACTCATAATAAACTATTGATTGTATATTTATGGAACCAGCTGGCCTCACTCAACTCCCTTAGTCATCTCGTAAAAGGGAACAACAGTGGACTTTGTGTAGGCTGCAGTCAATTAGCGAAAGGTTCCTGTTCTTTGTTATTAGAAATGGCAGAGAACATGAAACCTGCATGTAATCCACAGGTTTATGACTTTCTGTGCTTCAGTAATGATAGTCTATCAGGGCTCTAATGTGGAAGTAGACTTCTTCCTCAACACACTAATTTACCAGTGTCACTGCAGTGTGACTTTAAAGGTGCCAGAATGCTTCAAATGAAGTGCTTGTTAGATTGCTAAATAGTTTCTGAAACTCCTTCTACCCACAACCTTTCAATGCCAAAATTGGGGGGATGCGTCCAAAGTTTTCTATAACATTATGAAACCACTAATCAGACAATTACATCCACTTCACGCTGTAATTTGCAAGCTGTGCAGTGGTGAAAACGCTTTTTCCAAGCTTTCAAGCTCCCCTTTTTCTGTTCTATGCACTGTAATTGAAGTCACTTTCTGTGTGTCACAAAAAGTTTCCAAAAGTACAAACCACATGTATGACTGCCTCTGCCCCACTGACAGCTTTGTCAGTTCATGACAAAAAATAGACCTTTGTTATATATGTGTTGGGTTGTGTACTTACATTCTCCAAAATGTTTTTAAACCAACATGAATTCTGATTTCCTTCAACCTAATGGTGCATTTCCTCTGGCTGACTGTCACTAAGACCTTCTGGGAGAGAGTCAGAGAGTGAAGAAGGAGGTCTCAGTACATGACAAACACAAGATAAATAAAACTTTGATACATTATTTTGTCTGTGAAGATTTCTGCCTGAGCGCGCCTAAATTGATTTTGATTGGCAATAGTGTTTTTTTAACAACAAAGATAACAGCTCCCATGATCCAACACTACTTATCTTTTGTTTTGTTTTGATTGAGAGAGCCCTGGCAGGAAAAAAAACAATCCATACTGTGCACTGAAAGAGACAGTTAGACATTTTGGTAAGTGCACTTATTTGCCAAGAGTTAGATGGGAAGACCGATAACACTGCAGGCCCCAGAATTCTCCTGGTTCAAAAAAAGATCTAGTCCATGTTATTCACTAACTGGTGATTGTAATTTTTCCAGAGTGTTGAACTATTGCTTTCAGGGAGACATGAATGCACTAGGCATCCTGCTCCATGTGACAGGAGGCAGCTGGAGCACGCTGAGAGAATATCAGCATGACCTGTGGGGACTGAGAGAGCTGAAGTCTCAGGGTCATTGTCCCAGCTAGCGCTAAATGTGTTCAGCCAACTTCATGCGTAGAGAGAAGGCTGGTGTGCATTTTCACCGCGACTGCTCGACACGCTTGTCGAGGTTTGCAAAGATGGAGGTGGTATTTACACACCTTAGGGGAGATTCTTCTCATTATGCAGTGATTACTGATACTGCTGCTTTTCAGAATGTACAGTAGGTCTCTGAGGGAGCCTGTGTGCGCCAGTGGGTAAAATGGGCTGACTATACATTTTCAATTATTAATACAGTCAATTAACACAGTGTGCATACTGTTATTATTTGGAATTTGTGGTGGCCTGTTTGTGGTCTGTTTTGTCTGTAGATTCAAGTCACTTCCTGTTTGGCATCCACCTGTTTCTAACTACAACCGTTACACATACCTGAGTGAGTAAGTTGTGGCACATAGCAGCATGTGTTAATGAGTATAAAGCTTGATATATTCAGCAAAATTACAGTCAGAGTCTCTTTCTTTAAATGTATTGGCTTGTTAATGTGTTCCCAGCCTCCTACTGGCCTTCTCCTCTCTTTTGAAAAGGCATCTTATGCTGAGCTAAGTGCTAAAAGTGAGCTGCCACTCAGTTACCTGTGTGGTGTCAAATCATCGCCTCACAATTGTCTTTATTCACTTTAATTTCTAAGTTGTTTAACTTTTTTCAACGGAAATTTTCTTCCAACGCCCAGAGGTGCTAAATTAAGCAGAAAACTGAATGTATGCATATGTTAAAAAAACCATTTAAATCCTCTTCTGTCTCTCTTGTCTCCCTTTCCGTCTGTTTTGCTGTCTGTCCTCTGCCCCCTGTGATGTGTGCTACACTCCTAATTTGGTAGCTTACATTTAAAATACAATAACTCATGCAGTGTGTAAAACAAAGACGGAGTATATGAAAGCCAGCTTTTACTATTTTGATGGTAAGGTAATGAGATATTGAGTCAAATTCAAGAGCCTGAGCAAGTGGGGGGAACATTGGGTAAGTGGTCTCAAGCAGCTGCTTTTTCCCCAGCAGAAGGCCTGACAAACAGCAGCTCTGAAAACCAATCTAAAGAAACTAAAACTTGAAGCACTCCACTTCATCCTAAGAGTCCTGATTTCTAAGCTTCTCTCCCTGTCTCTCTATAGTGTCGGAATTCAGCTCTCAAATTCCCTGTATTGACATCTGCGTGTGGAAGGCAACATCATTTAGAAGTTTAAAAGTAAGAACTGAATGTCTGTAATAACTGTGTATTCACTGTTTTGCAGTGAAACTTCTGCATGATTGCAAAATATTGAGTTTTTGAACACACTGCACAGTAATTCAAGTCATTCCCATCACAAACTCAAAACAAGCTTTAAAGATGTTCAGTCTGCTCTTTCAGACTGGCATGCTGGGAGTTCTCACTCTGTTTTCACAGGAGAACACAAAACAAACAGCTTGACAAGTCTAAAACAACTGTGCAGGGTCAATGTGTGAAGATACATTGCACTTACAGCTACATAATGTTCTTAGAGGTAGGACACGATGTAAGGGTTACGCAAATTGACTTTAGCAACAGTCTAATGGAGGAACTAACCTGGCTTATGACTCACTTACTGTTAATAAACTATGCTGGCAAGTTTATATTTTTAAAGTGTATTTTAAAGGAAAGAGCTACACCTTCAAGGTACACAGATTTTCTTTAAAATATACCAAGATTAGCAAGTATCTAAATTAAAGACAAAATACCTTGTGTGTCCGCGCCTGCTAGCATGACATATAAAAGTGTTTTAATGTTTAATGTGACACACCTGTTGGCAGGAAATGGTTGACCGCAGAACTACATGTGACCATTTTCAAATCTGGCAAACAAAAAAACCCCAAAAAAACAAAAAAATGGAAGACTTCCTCCACTGAGCCCATCTTAACTATGATGCTGCTAGAGAACTCTGTCACCTGGAAGTGACCATATATTGTTTAGTGGCACTTGTCAAAATGACTGCTGCTATCATTTTTTGGAGGACAGTCTCACTCTGATTTTTGAATAGTTTTGTCGGACATAAGATTATATCAATCCGTTACCACGATGTATTTTCATTTCTTCTTGTCAGTAATTGTGTAAGAAAGCTGTCAGTGACGTCCGCATACTCTCTGCCAACCAATAATTCCTGACCGCCTCTAATTAACTCACAGATACTACCAGGTAATTTCAATTTCAACTATCTGCATTATCATATTGGGTAGCAAGCTGTGTCATCGCTGACAGAATGTTTATGGTTCACCATGTGCGTTTAATAGAAGCAGTCATTAATATTAATGCAATATTCAAATTGACAGACACTTATTTAATCAGGGTGAGATTTACACTGGGGAAAAGAGGCAGGATGAAAAACAGATGAAAATTAGTAATTGATGCTTAATTGCTGTTTGTTTGAATCATAATAACTGCAGAGGCACAGCTGAGAGGCTCCTGCCAAGATGACAGCGTTGTCATGGGGGATTGATTTTTATTTACTTTTGTTGCATTTGAATCAGCTTCAGAATAACATGCAAATATAAAGATGGTATGATGAGTTACATCAGAACATGTAGTATCATAACCTCATTATATGCGTGTTTGTCAATTTTCCACCATACCCATTAGTGCATTACAGATGCAGAATATTGCTTTATGAACTCTAGATGGGCATTGTTTTAAGATTACAGCGTCAAATGAGGAACAAAGAGGCAGAACAGGTAACCCCGGAACAGGACAAATGAGAATACACACTTCTTTATGTGCTTCATTTTTTTGGAGTTTCTAGACACATGTCAATGTTTAAGGTGTTTGAGGACATGTTCAGCATTACTTCCATTACCAGAACTGTCGACAAGTGTTATTTATGTAAACTCACCTGTCTCAGGTCCTTGCTCAGGATCCTGGTCCTTCTTCTTATCAGTGATGTCTTTGTGGGACACGAGGAACAAAACCACCTCACCCTTTTCATTCTTAATGGGTACAATGTCCAGAAGACACCAGAACTGTGTACCTGGACAGAACACAAATGCAAACATACACAGTCAGTGCATCCTCCCTAGCCAAATGGACATAACATATGATGTACTGCTATTATTCATGAACAAAACAAACACACATCAGGATAAGAACTTATTTCTCCAACTCCAACTCCAAATGTTTGTTAATCAATACTGAACAATGTAAATATTATCCAATGATGAAATAATATAACGTGAAATAATATAAAATGCAAACAATCCACAGGATTTTACCTGCTTAATACCAGCATGTCACAATGGGTATGTAATCACGCTGACAAAAGCATTTAACTCAGCTCCTCAGTACAGCTTCATGATTTGGCATGGGGTTCATCTGATCTTAAGTTAATATCCTCCTCGTACATCAACTGTTCAATCACAGCCTGCCAACCAAAGTTAGACACTGCAGGTCCATGAAGCCTCGGAGGCTTCATAACATGTTGAAGTTCAGTGAATTAATTGAATTGTTCTGTAAGCTCGGTTGATGTTTCTTTAGTCAAGATAGTATCAGTGTGTATGCTATGTCAACAGCCTGAGCATGAAAACACAGCAACATTTAGAATGACTGAGATGACAGTTTGCTATACACTTTGGAGAAAGAGAGCCCGTATGAAAGGTATACACTGATCAGGCATAACATTATGACCACCTGCCTAATATTGTGTTGGTCCCTCTTTTGCTGCCAAAACAGCCCTGACCCGTCGAGGCATGGACTCCACTAGACCCCTGAAGGTGTGCTGTGGAATCTGGCACCAAGATGTTAGCAGCAGATCCTTTAAGTCCTGTAAGTTGCAAGGTGGGGCCAAGCCAACACCTCAAACTTGTTGTTGAGCTCCTTAAACCATTCCTGAACCATTTTTGCTTTGCGGCACAGCGCATTATCCTGCTGAAAGAGATCACAGCCACCAGGGAACACTGTTTCCATAAAAGGGTGTATATGGTCTGCAACAATGCTTAGGTAGGTAGTACACGTCAGAATAACATCCACATGGATGGAGGGACCCATGGTTTCCCAGCAGAACATTGCTCAAAGCATCACACTGTCTCAGCCGGCTTGCCTTCTTCTCATAGTGCATCCTGGTGCCTTGTGTTCCCCAGGTAAGCCATGCACACCTACCTGGCCATCCATGTGATGTAAAAGAAAATGTGATTGTTGGCGCTTTTGGTGGTGAACAGGAGTCAGCATGGGCACCTTGACTGGTTTGCAGCTATGCAGCCCCATTTGCAACAAACTGCGATGCACTGTGTATTCTGACACGTTTGTATCAGAACCAGCAATAACTTCTTCAGCAATTTAACCAACAGAAGCTCATCTGTTGGATCGGACCACACAGGCCAGCCTTCACTTCCCACGTGCATCAGTGAGCCTTGGCTGGCCATGACCCTGTCACTGGTTCACCACTGTTCCTTCCTTGGACCACTTTTGATAGATACTGACCACTGCAGACTGGGATCACCCCACAAGAGCTGCAGTTTTGAAGAAGCTCTGACCCAGTTGTTGAGCCATCACAGTGTGGCCTTTGTCAAACTCGCTCAAATCGTTACGCTTTTTCCTGCTTCCAAAACTTCAACTTTGAGGACAACATGTTCACTTGTTGCATAATACATCTCACCCACCAACAGGTGCCATACTGAAGAAATAATCAGTGTTATTCACTTCACCTGTCAGTGGTCATAATGTTGCGCCTGATTGTATATGTGAGTGAGGCAGTTCTAAAAAAGCCCTCAGAACACTTTGACTGTAAATGAGGTGATCAAACACTTGGCCTGCCCTGTTGTCCACGATCCAAACTCTTCACATTTTCTTTATATTATTTCCATGCATCACGTATTCTGCCACTGACATGTTTTAACTATGATTATGCTGCGTACATGTGACATCTATTGCGTCCTGGGAGAGGGATCCTTCCTCTGTGGCTTTTCCTGAGCTTTCTTCAATAATTTTCTCAATTTGACAAGTTTTGCCTCACTCAAAATTAAGGGTCAGGACAGAGGGTGTCTCTCAATGTACAGACTGTAAAGGAATTGGAATTGATTTGATTCAATGAAGGGCCTCTTTTTCACCATGTCCATAACTACCCCTTCACGATCACATGGTTTGTATAACATTCTATTATTTTGTATTAGAGTATTTTGAGTATTTTTTTGTGTCCTCAAAGATGTGTGTTTCAGCGATACTGTTGCTTAAATCACTCATGAAGAAATAATTTGTATATGACCAGTAGAGAGGATGTTATGTTCGCAGAACTTTTCCATGTGTGACCATTCATTAATTACATTCAGGAGTACCATGTGCCTGCAGCTCTAATTAGACTGTATTCAAATGCAGTGACTCAGCTTGGATGACAAGCTGCTTTTTCTAACTATATCCTCAGAATTCACTCGATCCTCATGTGAGTAGGCACAGTGTGGAGAGAATGCAGGAAGTACGGATTCACAATCAAGCTCCACATGTCCACAAGTTTCAACTGAGAACTAGGAAACAGCAGAAAACGAGTCCACCTTTGTGATATGAGATTCCTCTCAGTGACTAGCCAAGGCACCTCACATTTGTTACCAATGCTGAACTTGCATCATTTAAACCCTCCGCTATTGGGGAGATATTGCTAAGAGGAGTCTGTAGTGATGAGTGTTAATGCAGCTGTGTTTAATTTGTTGGTAGAAAAACAGATTAAATAGCATACAAACCTATTTTGCACCTCATCAACTGGTTTTAAAGATAAACACCAGGCTGAAAGCAGCTCTCTTGTTAAATTCTGGCATCACTAACGAGAGCGGTCGGTGTGGTCAAAAAGGAGCTTTGCTGTACCTGTAACACCCGGCAGTGATGTCACAGGGCCTGGCAGTACAGTTAAACCACTAGAGGTTCAGCTAAGCTTCAGGCTTGGATCCACTTTCAGTAAATTACTCAGAAGATAAGATGTAACTGAAAACATTTTCACACCAGTTTGATGTTATAATATAACTCATTTGTCTGTTTTTCTCTTATTGTGAGCAAATCCCATGAAAAAAAAACTAAAACAAACAAATCCAACAATGTTAATGTCGGTGCCTTAGTACTCAGCCCAATTCTTAACAATTTGGATGATGGTTGATAAAAATGTTTAAAAACACTTTTATTCTTTTAAAAAATACTTATTTCCAAAAACAGCTGGACACTATATGTGTGACTGCTTTAGTGTTAAGTTGCTCAAAGAGAGTAAATAAAGCATTTGTTGAGGACTATTTCCAGCTGCAGATGAATTCACATTTGATGCCCTTGTGAGGATAATGTAAGCTGGATTGAGCCAAAATAAACTACAGTGTGTGTGAAAAGAAACATGTCACCCAGTGAAACATGTCTATTGCACAGAAGAAGAACATGTTTCAAACTGCTGCTATACGGGCAGTACTTGCTACTAGAATCAATTAATTGTTAGTTATTGGTCTTTTCAAATGAAAAATTAGAATATCACCAGTTCTGTCCTTTCAGAAAGGTTATCAGACATGAGCAGTAGCGTCTGCTGGCTGCTACTTAAATGCATGAAATCAGGTGAAAACAAGCTGTTTTGGTTTTCTGTTACATGTAATCTCTGACTCGTGACTTTGTGGGCTGCATTTGGCACATTGCATACTGTTCCCTGCAACTCCAAGACAATTTCCCGATAGGGGATCATGAATGTGAATAATGAATTTAAACAAGTGGGAGGGTTGCTTCAATAAAAACATCAACCATATTCAGGCTGATTTTGTCCCTGTTTGACCGGAACATGATGGGAAACAATAGCAGTTTAGACAGCACGCACAGTCTCCAGTTCTGTCTGTTCATTCATAACCATGAGCCAAGTGTGAGGATAGAGAATGAAAGGCTGTCATTAAAATGCATCACTTATCGTTATTTGATTGCAGCAGCGATTTTACTGAGATTTACTGAAGGAGGGTTATAACAGGTATTGTTTAGCTAAAATAACATAAATGGTAATTAAGTGACATTTATCTTCTCACAAGTTATTGTAAGAATACTCTGGCAGCTCCATCCAGTTTAAAGTTGGGAGGAGCTATACAAACGGCCTCTGTGGGTGTGCCATGGGCTCTTAGGGACACATGACAAAAAACCCACTACCACCCACTACCATCTGGCTTTTGTCTTTAATGTGAATGTGTGCCATCAATATTCAAGTGATGACTCTGCAGTTTTCATTAGTGTTTATCACTTGCAGCTCTTGCGGCTAATTTTCGCCTCTTATCAGATATGATGCTGAGGTTAAGGCCCCTGGCTTATTAATACTTTTCGTCTCTTCTCTAGTATATTTATTATTATAAACAGAACAGTTGTAACATCATGACCACTGTATCCCACTTATTACCTAAAATATTTATTACAATACAGTTACAGGTGAATGCATTTTTGTATTTTACTCTTAAAGGATTCAGTGGCATCTAGTTGTTGCAGTTTGCAACCAACTAAACACCCCTCCCTCACCCTCTCTTGCAGCAGCTGTTGAAAGCATGAAAAACACAAAAGGCTCTCCCAAATTAAACGTTTGGTTTGTCTGTCCTCGGCTACTGTGGGACTGTGGTGGTGCAACATGGCAGACTCTGCTCCTCTGTAGATCTAAAAGACTCATTCTAACTTAATAACAACACAATGATTTTATACACTAGTGAACATGTAACTATGAAAATGATACCACATTTCTGCCAATAAATATTCAAACACTGCCTTTCTCTTTTTTCTTTAAAGAGGCTACAACAACTACCTTTTTATTTTCCATATGAGAAAAATGAGACCTTACCTGTCTCTCATAGTACCTATACAAGCCTGTGGATGATTTGTTGAAGTTGTTTAATGTCAGAAGAACTGTGGATTTCTTCATAAAGACTATAGTTGTATTTACTGCTACAGTCCAAAGGATGTGACTTCATGCCATTCTTGAGAGCCTCATCTCGGTGCCTCTCTCTGCTCCACTAACAGAGAGCAACAGTAGCTAATAGTAGTTCACAAATGGAGTCCGCGAACATAAACAAACAAATTCAGCAGAGCCCCTTTAATATTTTCCATACCTTCTGAGATGTGTTAATATTTATTCATTCCTGTGTATTTACTGCCCTATTGATATGAATATATAATGTGTATGTATTGCAATGAAGAAAACAGGAATCAAAATTTAAAATTGTGCCCCAGGCTTTGGTGAGAGAACTATGGCGATCGGAGTGAGAGAGCTGGATACATTTGTTTATTCTTTTTCTTGTTGCTCCCCTGGAGAAAAGCTAAAATGCTAATGTCAGCTTATGGAGAGCTGATAAAAGCATGAAACACTCCTAATTTGTCATTTGTGTGTGTTTGAGAGAAACAAGCATTTATAACCCTGTGCAGCTCTTTGCTGGAGGCTTATATCTCACAGGACCAGACGTGTCCATGACTCGCTTGGTCTCCCTTCCATCTATATGTGTCTCTAACTCCTATTTTTTATTTGTGAACTAGGCCTTTGCTCCTTTACTTCCTTGCTCATCTGCCTCCCTTTTATCACAATTCAAAACTATGATTTATTTATAATTTATAACAAGTGGATGAGTGAATGGAGATTTTCTCCCTCTGTTCTTTCAAAGCCCTCTTCTCCCTCCAGGCTTTTTATTGCTCTGGTTTTCTGTGGCTCTCCTCTCTCGTACACACTCTTTATCTCTGCCTCTGTGGGTCTCTGCCTCCAGCTCACTCTGAGGCTTCAGAATTACATTACTAGAGTTCAGACTTTCATCAATGGATGGCATTCATATGACGTTGCATGTGTTTTCTACCCATTTTTAAAAACTCTCCTTTGCTGGTTGTTGGGATGTTTTGTGGTGAAACACATGAGGTAGCCATTGTGAGATAAAAAGCTATTTTGACTGTATACATTAAATTGCTCTGTAAAACATACATTCACTCCCTCAGTAATCCGAGGTGTACACATGGAATGTGGCATAACATTCAATCAATAGTATATGTTTGTCAGCAGCATTTCAAGTCATACATGATTTTTTTTGGGAGTGGTTTTCTCTTTTCTCTTCTTTTATGCATCCATCTCTTTATTTAAATATTCTATTTTTTAAGGCCAGTTCACACCTACACACTTACACACAGTCACATTTGAAGCTGTCCAGTACAGTCACAAAGTGATCTGCTGGGGTTAAGGGCACTGCTCCGTGGTCTGGAGACAACTTTCCAGGAGCATGCATGTGGGCTAACTCGCAACTTCAGAAATGATTCACATTCACAACGAAACTTTCTGTGCCTGTAAGTGAACATTATGAGATGCAAATCCTCAGTGACTAGCCCAATTATATCACTGCACGGTTCGTTTCTAGTTTGGATGCCAGTTTTCCAAAAACCTTCTGAAGTGGTATATGGGCAGCCTGAATTGCCACACAAGCAAACCTTCTGATGTGTCCATCCCATCACAACCACCAGCGTCTAAGCTCCATCGGGGGGTTTCCTATACTGCTCACCGCTTCACCCTCCCTCTTAAATCTAATAGATGTCATGATGGGGCCTTACCACCAAAGACTTTTATTTCTCATCTGATGTGCACATTGCAATAAATATTTGTATACTCTCCTGATTTAAATGGAATAATGATGCTTAAAAAGTGTGATGGGATATGGAACATCACCACATATTTTGTGTCCCATTTTAGGCTCTGTTCACACGTACAAGGTTATTTCTGAAAACAGAACTACTTTCCGATCTTCCAGGGTAAAGACATTCAGATTGCAGTTGTCTGTGTTTTTGTCAGGGTGGGAAGAAACATAGCGTCTTGGAAATGATCAATCATATACTCACATTTGCTCCAAAAAGTGGGTCTTCAGCGTATGCCGACAATGTTTTAATGATGAAGTTTTATCTGGGAAGATTCTGTGAAGAGCAGTCATATTTCTCTGCCTTATTCACACACACGCACACGCACAAATTCTGCATGCAGTCTCACCTTCCTTCTTGTAAAAGACCAACTCAGTCTTGAACTCCTTCCTTTCATCCAGGGCTCCTTGGATCTGAGCTGTTAACCGGTCACTTGTTTCTGGGCCGTACAAGAAGTGACAAGCACAGCTCTTCTGCATGAGCTCGGCACGGGCATAACCGGTGAGCTCACAGAAACCATCAGAGCAGTAGACGATGGGGTAGAGGGACTGCACCTGGGCGTTTCCCAGAACAAAGTTGCTGTCTGTGGGAGAGAAGACAGAAGGGAGAGAGTGATCAATGCGACTGTGAAAGGTAAACAACTGGAATAATTATCTGATTTTATTTATGAATTGTTCTCCATAACATCTGATTTGTGACTTGAATAAGCCCTAATTGAGCTCAAAGGATAAGTTCAACCAAAAATGACAACAGCACTGCAGCATTAGCTCATTCATAAGCTAAAGTGTTAGCATACACCCTGTCTGAAGTGGGTGCACTTGTATAGGGTGTGACTGTGTAACATCTTTCCAAATCAATTTGGATCTAGGGGCATCCTGAGACTTGGATAATGCTGAACAAGCTAAATGGAGCCATTTTATGGAGCTGTGTTTTTACATCTTAAAACAAGTCTCCAGCTACTTCAGTTGTTGAAGAGAAAGCTGCAACGCTGTTTTGCTGTGAAGCTCTAGAAATGTGTGGTGGACTATGAAACTTTTCCATCAACATGGAGGTGAGTAGATAATTACTGAATTTGCATAGCTAACCTCTGATATATTTAATATGATGCTCGTCACCTGCATTAATTCTCATATACAACATTTTGATGAATTGAGAATCTATTTCACCATGGTATACATGTGAGTGAGACTTATATTGTCCTGCAGGAGTGAACCTCTGGGGGAAAAAACTGACGACCGAACACTGGAATATTCAGTTTCAGCAGTATAGATGAGTATTTGCTCAAAATATCCAGTGCAGCTTGAAGCCAAATACTATCCAAAATCAATCTTAAACACTGAAAGTAAGACTTACACATAGTTGTTGGGATTCTGCAAAACTCTAAGAACCTACTGAGTTATTTTCTACTAAAATATTCAAAATGATGCACATGAAAGCAGCCTCGTGAGAGAGGAGACAGACTGCTGGAAGTGGTTTCCAGAGAGAGGGAGCCCGGCAGATCAGTAACAAGAATTGATCGGGTGAAGCAAACACTGTCAAGAGTCATCACAGAATCTCATGAGGTTTCATTAATTCATGCAGCCAATATCACATCCGCCCTCCCTCAAGTAACAATCCTGTGTACAGGCAGGAACATGGCAGCCATGATCCTCTGTTTACAAGCTATCTGTGATCAGAAGAAGATGGATGTGTGTGTGTTTGAGCGTGTGTGTGTGTGTGTGTGTGTGTCAGTTTATGTGAATGAGGGAGAGAAAGATGTGTGGGGGGGTTGCTTATGATGCTTGCGCACGCATGTGTAAATACAAAGTTGAGAGTCTATCCAGTGCATATTCATTTAATGGACTATTTATTACTTTGCGCTCAGGCGCTCTCATAGATCCATCAATTCTGAGGGCTCTAGTGACCCCCTTATTAAATATTTCATGGTGTGTGTGTGTGTGTGTGTGTGTGTGTGTGTGTGTTTGAATTTGTGTGTGTGTTTCATTGGCTGAGATGCTTTGAGCTCATTTGAAAGAAAGCTTCACATTAAGTGTAGAGCAAAGGAACTTGTCATCAGTGACAAGTCAGTGAGAAAGACAGGATTGTGCTCAAGTAGCACATCAGTATGTAGCCTCACATAGCAGTCAGTCTCTGCACAGAACAATCCAGCTCATTAGCTAATTACTCGATGCCTGACACAAGCACACTTCCTCTCTTTCTCTCTTTTTAGTCTCTGTGGGGGCAGCAGAGATATCCGGTGATGTCAACAAAGACACTAAATAACATGCATGAAGACCACCTTCCCTAAAGTCTCTGCTTGGCTGCTTTGCTTCCTCTTTCGATGAATCCTGTGGGAATTGACCCTGATGTCATCCAGTGCGCTGTGCTTGGATATGCTGCCAGGCATGAGACACAAGGCTCAACGCTCCTAAGGCTTCCAGAGGTGTCAAGTAGTAGTTACACACAACAACAAAGGTTAAATGCTGTTAACACATGATAACAAATACACATAATACATATTTTACCTCCTGTGGAATTTGGTGATTCAGCTTGCTCCAAATGCATTTCAAAAAACTTTGTCAAATATTGATGGGATTGTTTTTTCTTTCTTTCTTTCTTTCTTTGTTTTCCTTTTTTCCCCCCAGAATTATAACTATTAAAGGATGAGGCTAGCTTTACTCAGTGTTTCTGAAATGATCAATAGTCAGACTCTCTACTGTCTGACTCTCCTACCCTATCTGTAACACTCAACCCTCCTGAAGATGTAAGTCTTCATGTACAAGTTGATCCAGGTGAATGTTGCACCAACACAACATGAGGTAAACTTCACGAGTATGTTACCTTGGGACAAGTTGTTTTTGACTCACTGTCAGTGCTGGTCTTCATATAACTATAATAAGTGATTTGCCTAAACTGAGATGCTGTATGGTCGTGAACTTTTATAATCTACTCTAGCTCTTTTATTATTAACAACACAACTAATCCATTTGTTGCACAAAAATAACATTATGATAGTAATGTAAAAACAGCACTTCCCCCCCAGTATATATTGGTGACACGAAGGTTTTTGACTTAATACTGGATTATCTCTACTGAATAAAGGTTTTGATGATGTGATTTTAAGTGTGTAGTTCCACATTTAAAAAAGGCTAATGATAGTGAGGCTCTGTGGAAATTCTGTGTTGTGCAATGTTAGCAGACTTCAGTTTACAGCTACTGTTGCTCTCTGTAAGCAGAGCAGAGAGAGGCACTGAGGCGATGCCCTCCTTTAGACTGTAGAAGGAAATCCAACCCAGTTCCTTCACACAGAAATCCACAGTCCAGAAGCAAATAATTTATACAAACAGTCTGTACAGGCAGTTAGAGACCATCATTTTGACATATGATATTACAATGTGCTTACATATGGCCAATAAACAGTGATCAATACACTTAAATTGCTTCAAATTGTTATAAATCCCCTTTATGCACTGTAGTTAACCCTGTCTCCTAGAAATGTTTTACTAATAATTTGTTTTCATAATTACGTTGTGCTGAGCAACATAATTGCTGCCTGAGAGAGCGTTTCTTTGAAGGTATAAACACAGTGTGCTGGAGTTGCAAGGAGGACCAGGGTTTGTGTCCAGACCAGTCTGTGATTAGGTGTAGACAACACAAGCACATTAGTTCAGGTTAGGGAGAGATTGTGTTTTTGGTGAAATTTGAATGTCTCAAGTCACTGTGGACTAGTTCTGTAATACATAAGTACTTACTGGTATTTTTTTGTTTTACTAATTTGGTGCACCTTGACTGTTTCTTGCATAGTGGCACTTCTCATGCTGCTGGTATACACAGGAGGCTGTGGCTTTCTTCCCGGGGTCAAACAAACTACAGTGACCATCATTGTTATTATGCTTGACAGAACGTGTCCCCTCATGCAGTAGTGACGGTATGAATTCAACAGTCATACCACATGCATTTTCCTTTCGGACAAGATTACCATTTATCCCCTCGGGTAAATGAAGTGTTACAGCAACCTAAGTATTAAAGTTTGGCTTAGTTGAATCTGCAGTGCTCAACTATTGTCTCCCCCTTCTGGCAGTGACAGTAATTACAGTAACACTGTTGAAATGCTTACTACGCCGTTGGCTCTGGCGTTCTCCTATTTGCTCCATGTTACAGATGCTTCTATCAGCTCTGGTAGATCGCAGCTCTGGCAGCATCACTATTGGTGCAGAGAAGTCCCCATAGACTCCAGATTTAAACATCCAATATTCAGACACTTTTGTGGCATGCACAAACCCAATCTAACCTTCTAAAGGTTTGTTGTAAAATGTTCAAGCAGTCATTGTTAGCTCTTGTCAGTCTTAGTTTCCATGTTCATGCTCCCTTAATGAATGCCCTGATCCATGTCCATGTGTCTTTACCTTACTGTCACTATCACTCCCTCTCACTCCCTCAGCAGCACTTACATCTGTTCGACAGAGGCTCAACTCAGTCTTCTGTGGTTGTTCCTGTCAGTTCCTGCTCATTCTTGCTCTGCTGTCTTCTTCCTGTCTCGTCCTCCCTTTCTACATCAATTCTGAATTCATAGCTGGTTTAATGAATGTCTTGCTGTCTGACAGTTATCCACTTTCTGTGAGGTCAAATGGGTTTGCATATGTGTATGTGTGTGTGTGTGCGTGTGCTGTAATCATGTGTGCTACTGTCCCTGTATGAATAACAGGTTGCTGAGCTGATCATTTTGCACTTGTTAAAATCACGGACTTATCACTGTTGCTTTTACTCTTTTCTTTGATCATATATACTGTAAGTCTGAGACTACACCAACTGAATTCATATAGAATATTTGTTCAGTTATCACTTTAGAATGTTAAAACAATCACTCATATTCGTTGAGAGTAAATGCCCCGGCTACAGTAAAAATAAAAAAGAGGGACTTCTTCATGGTACTTTGACATTGCTGCAGCGTGAACATATTTCATGCAAACTGCAATGCCACAACAACAAACATCTAGTCATTAGTTGCAGACAAAGGCTGACAAACTCAAGATCTGTCAGCTTTCTTACTGGAGCTTCTGACCTGTTGCTGAGAATCTGTTCAAGGGCTTGTTTTGGTTTTCCCTTGTTATGGCTTCAATAATTCAGAACTGGAGTGGGTTTGATTTGGAAACAAACCAAAAAGAGACATTGATGATGAAGGGGTGAAGAGAAAATGAAGTGCATTATTAACATGTGTCTCTGCAAGATGCACAGAGTTTCCTATCACTGGTATAATTCTTAAAATATCCAGAGTGTGATAAGATCCAACTGGCGAAGACTAAATCATGAGACTTATTGTGTTCCAGTGTTCCTGTTTCCCGTTACACTTCAGGAAATAACTATTTTACTGTGGCGCTTGCCTTTTTTCCAAATGCCTTGCTTATATATGTTTGACAGGTGTAAGTTACTTGTAACATGAGCAGACAGAAATGAAAAGCAGCAAAGCTGTTTTGCTGTGTTGCAATGCAACAGAAAAGGTTTATTGATCCACAACAGATAAAAACATATTTGGAGTATGTCTGGTCTTTTATTAGGGCCTTTTAAAGGGCCAATATTTCCCATGGCGATGTAGGGTTTCATGTCTCAAGCTAAAGGCAGTCCACCCTATCTACCTGAAGTTTGTTCAGGCATAGGCAACATGAGGGGAAGGCTGCAGGCACTGCTCCTGGCTGAAATAAGCACCTTCTCTACGTTTTCTGGGATAAAACTCAATGTCTGAGAGAACAGTCAAGCATCAAAAGTACATTTGCTGCCATTTAATTATGTCTCTTTCGCACCTACAGGAGTATGAGCCTTACAAAGTCAGTGCATCCAGGTCACTACCGATGAGCAGCCCACTTACACAACCACCTGCACACTTCATGAATGGCTGAACTAAAAAAGATCCAAACTCGCCCCAGGCAGTAGGAGTCAAAATCACTGAATGAGCGACCATAAGAGCACCTCAGTGTTGTGGTACTGGAGGTTGGTGTTTATTTGTGTATATAGCATAACCTGCTACACACATCAAAGCAGTTAAAGCCAAAGCTCATTTGCAATGGCTGTCCCTAGATTGTACTTTAAATTACATAAAACTCAACAAATACAAACACAAATTCAGCAAAAAAATATGTTCAAGATAATACAGAAAGAAAAATATAAAACACAATGGTTATTACAAAACAGTTAGACACAATAAAACACAAGGCACCAGATCAGTCATGAGTTTATGAGATTTATGATCTCAGAATCATGTCAGTTAATGGCAATAAAACATCTTCACTCTTTTTCTGTGGGTGTTCTCATGTTGGTTTAAGTGGTCTTGACTACTACACTGGTAGACAGACAGGTAGCCTGTCCAATTGTTTCATACAGGCTGAATGAGATGATTGGATGTGCTTATTTATATATATTGTTACCAATTTTTTTCTCTTAATTGTCAGAGCATTTTATTTGTTGATTGCATTCAGGATGAGATTTTCCATAAATATTACAACAATACTTTGACAAGAACTTACCAACCCAAGCTTATATATATTTTACAACTTATATTCTTAAATAAAGCAGAGAAATACAACATATATGCCGGTGCATTTATGCCTGTGCCATTATGCACACAATTCTGCACAATATGTGTACTGTAATATAATAGGTACACAAACAAAAAGCTACCTGTCCTGACTGTGAAATGCAGCCTGAGGCAGCACCTAACCCAGACAAAAGCTCCAATTTCCAATCTCATCAACTTGTCAGCAGAGTGATCCACCTGTTACTCTGGGCAACATGCTACTGAAGAAAATCATAAATGTCATTCTGTTGAAACGTGTCCCTGGAGAGGCTTATCAACTGGCCTAGAACCACAATAGCCACTTGCTCCTGGGTGGCTTCATGTAACATCACCATGTACACAGCAAGAGTCACTCCTGTTGCCGGTCCTTTGTACAGTATTTGTCAAAAAACGCTGAGGAAATCAAACCACTGATTAAACTGTTATGGTTACTTAAACTAGTGCCAAGGTCAGTTTTGATAACAAATCAATAAAAAACATATAACTTTAAGGTTTACTTCTACAAGGACACATAAATCACAACACTTATGACCAGGGCTGAAAATTAAATTACAAAAAGTAAAAATTCATTTTTGTATAAATATTAAGAGCATGTACAATACGAGGCAATATCATACTGCATTAGTACTAGTTACAGCATTCATTGTAACATAGAATCCTAAAATACAAAGGTACAAGTAGAAGTATTAAAGTATTATATATATTAGCCAGAACTGAGTCAAAGATCCTGGATCAGACTGCACCTTAGAAGAATACTGTACGTGTGTGTGTGTGTGTGTGTGTGTGTGTGTGCGTGCGCGCGTGTGATGGGATTAAAAGTTCACCCTACAGCGATTGGTAAACCATGCAGCTCTTCCCGGAAATATTCTCATTACCACATCACCAACTGCCCTGTGGCTCTAAATCCATTTGTTACTTTGAGAAGCTGGTTCTCCTGCACATCAAAGACCACATCCCAGCCAGTCTGGACCCCCACCAGTTTGCATTCCCTGCCAGCAGATCCACAGAGTATCTCTACTGCCCTCCACTCAGGTCACAAACACTTTGACAATAACAAAACCTTCATCAGGATGATGTTTGTTACTGTCAGCTCAGTATTCATCACAATTCCCCCTCTGAAACCACAGCGGTTGGCAAAATTAGCCCTCTGGTCTAACAGAGTTTATCTCTCTGCAAACTGACATTGTCAATATTAGGTGATTTTGTAAAATCTTGGATTCTGTTCAATGCCAAAAGGCAAAAGTTCTCACTTTATGCAATGTCTCCACATGGCAACTGCAGTATATTTAAGGTAAAGGAAAAGTCACGGTCAGCGCAGAGAAACTGGGGTAGAATAAGGCAACTCATGGTGCTTTCTTAACTAACTTGTTTACTTTGATTCATAGAAACTCTGTGGTGTTTGGTTCATGTGTTTGGGGGCTAGTGTGAATGTTGTCAGTCATAATCTGGATTGGAACAACAAACAATACAGAGTGCCCTTTTCTGGCAGTCTGGTTCTTCGATGTGGGTTGAAAATATGGTATTCTCAAATCAGTTCTAATCAAAGATCCTGGGGGTTCAAGAGATCAGCTGTGGGGATGATAAGCTGTATGCTACCATTTAATCTTGTTTTTCTTTCAGCTGTAACTTATATTTAAACCAAGTTCACATCTACCTCAGTTGTGTAGGAGATGCTGCAACCATGTTTCTGTGAAGCTCCAGAGATGTTTTGCGGACTATGAAACTTCCAAACCTAACCTTACATCATCTTGGGGGTGAGTAGATAATGACTATGATAATGATAATGATATTCCAAAACAATTATTTTGTTATCCCAGAGGCCTCTTCCCCATCAGGCATTCTCTGTGTTTGTCATTACATCTCATCAAGTTGGACTCACATAATACTACTAGTGACACTACTAAGACAACAACTTGCGGTCCCTACAATGCAACTGATCCTTGAGACACTGGTCACACAATGAGGAGATAAGGAACAAATGTTCAGCAATTCATGGGTTTATATTTCCTGGAGGGGAAGTTCCAGGGGCAGAATATATATCAAGTAGAGTGCAAGTCTCTCTGCCTTTGTCTATGCTCCTCTCCTCTTGGGAACATGTCAGTGGACTTTACAGTGCTCCCTTTATACTGTCAATCAATGCTCTCCCACTCTTTCCTTCCCTTTCCTGTCAGCATAGCATGTATTTATTTTGAGACTTTACCTTGGTGCTGCACTCTAGATATTGTACACATGTTTTTGTGACAAAATCAGAATGCTGTTGGTGCTGCATTGAAAAAGCTTACATAACAGTTTTATTTCTATATTCATTAAGGTTTACGTTAGCAAGGGTTGCTGCAAATTTACAATATGCAATTAATGACAAATGAATATCTGTCATCAGTGTCACTGACACCAGTGTCTTCAAAAAGTCAAGCAGGGTGTCTAAAGATATGACAGCTCAATCTTTTTCTGGATAAGATCACATAAAAACAGCCTCTCTTGTCTCCTTGGCTGTGACTGTCAGACTAAATGATTGTGTAAATATGCTTTCAGCCGTTCCTGTTGCTCTCATTCTTTTTTCTGTCTGGTGCTTTCTAATGCAGTACTGCCACACTGAGAGTTGGCTCTGACTACCGACGTGTGCCTGAGGCCTAGCTTTTAGCCTTGTCCACACACCAGCAAAACATATTTCCTGCTCAGCACTGTAGTTAACACGAATAGACTCTAATCAGCACTATAAATTCAATAAAGAACATTTTTCTCTCTCTTGTTCTATGTTAATAACATTCAGCATGGATTCCAGACAATATAGCATGACAGTTTCTCAGTGAAAACACGTTTCCAGCAGTGTATTTGTAGACATTCATACACATTTCTTGTAGATCAGCAAAACGAAAACACAAGATAACAAAATACAGTGACTGTGCAATACAATGTCCATGGCCATGTCCACACTAATAGAGGTGTATATATACACACACAAACACACACACACACACACACATATATATATATATTTATATATATATATATTTATATATATATACACACACACCTCTGATACTCTCTAGGTTATCTGTACTTTGACCAGTTAGTTAGTCAAGTAGTTATTCACATAAAGCAAAAAAATAAAACTGAAGCATAGGTGTTGCATTTACACACAGTACAAACCATCATGTGGTCTGTCTACTAGCAGATCCTCGTACTAACAGCTGTGTAGACAGCTGGAGAATCTTGAAACAAATCTATTACATTAGACATGAGTCAGATGGTCATCTAAAAAACGCAGCATAACGGCACCTGTATAGACACACTGTGTATGTGTGTTGTGCCCTGAGTGCTGCCAAAACATGGGTGACCCACACTCAATACTGTGGCTGAACTCGTCCTGTGTGGACAAAGACAGAGGACTGATACTGCTGTTGCAGTTCTGATAACATGCTGCTCACACAAGTCATGTCCACACTCCTGGTCATTTTAGAGATCTATGTGAAACCCCTGTTTTCCTGTTTCGGGAGAGAAAAATGCATTTTAAAATGTATGTAAATGTAAGTTTAATGATGATGTAGGAATCCTGCCCTGCATTTTTCTTGTCTCTTTCACTGGGCTACAGCCACTGTTAGTTATGTTGATTATAAACGGTTGATATCTGCAAAGCAAATGATTTATTTCCATGGGCTGTGTTGTGCGATAGTGTGTGTTTGTGCTGAAGTAGAAGGAGAGATGGACAGGCAATGGATCTGTCCTGCAACTATGCCTGAAGGCACAGCAGCTGTACAGCCTTGATGAATAATCTAACACACTGGGCTGGCAACAACTTGAGATGATTACAGAATTGGACAATGTGTGTGTGTGTGTGTGTGTGTGTGTGTGTGTGTGTGTGTATGTGTGTGTGTGTGTATGTGTGTGTGTGTGTGGGGGGGGGTGCTTATGATGCTTTATTGATTGTTGAGCTACTCTGTTATTGGATTACCTGGGCCAGCTAAATTGTGACTGGATAATTTTTCCACCCCCCTAACTTGTGATTGGATTACACACCATCTGTAAAATGAGACATGTAAGCAAATGGACAACATGGTTTACAAGCTGACAGACTCAAATATGTGCATGGCTAATGTCAGTAGGAATCCCCCAACCCGATCAATATCATTTTTGAATGTATCAATATCTTCCCTATAAAGGCATTCTTTAAACACTTTTAGTAATTCAGGGTGTGTCGATTATCAAATCAAAAGTATCACAATGACCTCCACTGGAACACTGCAATCATCTCCTATATATTTATGAGACTGTTAGTGGAACAAACACTTTAACCGTAGCCAGGAGCTTCAGTTAAAGTGAAACTCTCGGCAAAATGCAACCTAGGGTCTTTTTGTGAATGTTCCCGAGTCAAACGTTCATTTAAAAGCATAATTATGATGAAAGCACCACTTTTAAGATTGACCGTATTTTCGCTTTCGGGTCAAACTCATTTTCAATGGAGTGCTAGGGGCAAATACTATGTTAGCATCAGAATCGCTGTCTTTAAAACACTAAGAAGTCTCGACACAACATGAAACTTTGCTCGTAGCATCACCAGGGTCTCTACACATGAACACGAGCATTGAGAACATTGTTTGTATACACAGAGTTTACTAAAAAGAAGGCTTTTGAACAATACACATTAGCAGTTGTGTTTTCCGAAAAGTGTTGATTTCCGAATGCGACATAACCTGGAGGAGAGTTAAGGTGGAACTACTGTCTTCCGGCAACAACTATCCAAGCCAGATCTCACGTGACATTTCCGGCTTTTGATTTTAGTATTGTTTCTTATATGAGGCTCCTTTTTCAACTTCAAGGTCAATATTGTTATCATTAAATTATTATTATCCATGCATTTATATGGAACTAAGCTTAAGGAGTGTTCCACCTGAACTCTCCTCCTTGTCACATTGCATTCAGAGATTGTCACTTCAACGTGAGTTGTTTAAAAACTTATTTTTCAGTAAACTCTGTGTACATGAACAATGTTCTCAATGCTCATGTTTATGTGTAGAGACCCTGGTGATACTACGAGCAAAATTTCATGTTGTGTCGAGCATAGTAGTAGTAAGATAGTATTTGCCCCGAAAACCAAAATACGGTCAATCTTGAATGTGGCGCTTTCATCGTAATCATGCTTTTAAACAAACTTTTGACTCGGGTACATTCACAAAAAGACCCTAGGTTGCATTTTGGCGAGAGTTTCACTTTAATGATATGACAGCTGGTGTCAAGGATTCGTTTTGGTTTTAAGCACAGGTCCTCATCTGTTTGTAGGACCTCTGGTAAGAACATTATGGACCAGCCAACAAAACAATGAGCTGGAAATGGTTTAAAGATGCAAATGATGCACAGTTGGTCTGTTAATCTCAGTGGGATTAGCTGTACAGACAAACCTTACAGGGAGTGTTTATGTTTTTAAAAAATAGACCCGCTTAATGTAGAAAGTCTCCATCTATACATTTCCCTCTTTGATTATTATTGTCAACATCTTAGAATAAAAAAGCCTTAGAAATATAAACCCCCACATATCAAAAGCTGTGTGTATGTGAGGGAAATAGCAAATATACACACAGTTGAGTGCCTTTTTCTAAGTGTGCAGCGACACAGCTTGAGATAGAGACCTGTCAAGACAGACACAAATGGATAGACAGCCAGAGAAAGACACAATACAAGAGAGCAACTCTAGATGACAGCAAAAGAAACTAGTGAACAAGGACAGCACAACAGAAAGCTGAATGAAATAAGATGCTATATATTTGACATATTTGACAGTTAGCTAAACCTCACCCGCCTTATTTCTTGCTGCGTATTCTGTCAAGCATTCTGTACTTGCATGGCACATGCCCGCGACTATGATAACGGTGTCAGATTCCCCATTCAGAAGCTGTTTAAACAAGACGTTTTTGATTTCAGAAAGAGGTAGACAAATGCGGGCTTCTCATTTCACTTGACTTTCGCAGGCAGATTTAATCTCCTCTAGCAAGCTAATTAAGATAACGTTAGCTCCATGTAACATTATATCTGCCTGACTTTTTGTTTCCAGCTGACTCCACTTTAAAACGATAACCATATCCTGAAAAGAATGCTAATAGACTGAGTCTGAAGCTGTCCCGGGAAACAATGTAGGTAACCTGGAAACAAAGACACACTATTGTTCTTGCATGGTTAAGTATGGCAAATTAGTCCTGGTTTTATCAGTATGATGAGGAATGACTACTTTGTATTCAAACAAAAGGCTGCCTAACTTACTTGGACAAGAAAGCCGGGAGGTTAGTTTTATGCTTTGCTGTTCAGATTTTCAAACAGTATGTTTCCCTGAAGAAAAGCCATGAGGATGTTGACTTGAGGACCATCCACACCCATAACTATCCATATAAGACTATAATCATAACGATGTGAGCATCCACACTGATGAACGATTACGCTCTGTAAACTGGGGCGCCAAGCGTACACTTCATGCTCCAGCTGTGTCGGCCACAGTGGCCCTGAAGAGCAAATCACAACGGCAAATTGGAAAACACAACAACAAATTGGGAATCAAATTAACAATTTGTTTTGTGTTTTCTCCTGTTAATTTGATTTCTGATTCGTCATTGTGTTTTCCTGTTTGCCATTGTTTTATGTGCTTTGCTGTTGCCTTTTGTTATTTGCCATTTTGCTTTACTATTTATCATTGTATTTTTGTATTTTGCCTTTGTGATTTTTTACTGTTGTTTGTTTTGTCAGCAGCTTGGGAAATTGATATTGATGACCTGCTGTACATTACCAGAGAACACAAACAAAATTGAAACAGAAGTATATGGTTTTACAAGAGGAGTTACACGAATCCAACACTCAACAGTTGTTTCTGAAGAATTTTATTCATCCATTTGAATGAGTCAATATTAATGATCCTGGTGATCAGATTGATCAGCAAAGATAAGACAGTTCAGAAACCCCATCAGTGCAAAACATCATTTGGCAGCATGTCTCCGGTAAAAATGAAGATTTCTGTGCAGCTTAATATACATTATGTAAGCATTTAATATGTTGTATTAATAAACAAGACTGAGTCACTAGAGTAGACTATCTCATCTAAAAAGCATTTACTAATATCATAAGCACCCCTGCAACATTATTTTGTTGAAAAATGTCCCCATAATCAAGCTGATTGATGGCCCTGTGGATTTAGATGGATTCTGATTGGCTGTCTGTGATCCCAAAGATGTGGTTCACCACTGCTGGTGTCATTATACTGAATTTGTGGTGTGGACTTCACCATCCACTTGAATTAAAACGTTATCATACTCTGTGTGGACGGCCCTTCAACCATTTGGCAAATGAAATTCTATCTGAGATATTTTTAGCTGGGATTGGTGTAATGTGTAAAAAAGAGCAGGACAGAGCGAATGTTTCCCTAAACTTCACCATCATTTTCTCTGATGTTTTTGTTGCTGAAAGACTTTCCTGTCCTAAACAACCCATGTATGCTGCTTCAACAGGCCTGTTGTGAGTACCTGCTAAGCTATGATTGGACAGTCACTGTTTCAGGGCATCAGATGGTTAAAACCTTCTATGGTCTCACTAGCTACTAGAAAATATACAAACACAATTAAAGCACCGCTTACCAATGAAGCGCAAGCATAATATTGAATCCTAGCCATCTCCAACAGCTGCAGGCGCACACCTGTAACTCATTCAGATTGCCTCAGTGACTGCTGCAGACACTTATCTATCACTTGTTATATATCACACATCAGCTGCACTGCTTACATATGTAAATGGACTGTTTTTAAATTTGTCTGGAGAGGTACTTTAATTGCAATTTCATTAAACATTTATTCCATCTGACCTTCCCTTCAGCATGGTGACATGGAAGACTGTTGCTTTAGCGAGATGCTGAATCTCTCTAAGACTGTTTCTGAAGGTGACCTCTGTCCAAAAGAGGACATGTCTCTTTGGCAATCAATAATGTATCACACTGTACGATTAAGACATTGTGTTCTGCACATGAAACAGGCAGAGACAGGCCAGCTGCTGGCCTAAGTTCAGTTTAAACAGACCGGTATGGTGCATGTTGACTGCCTCCGCACATTAAACAGGTTGTCTGATGTAGACCTTGCCAGCAGCAGTGGCAAGCTAGAGCTCTTATCCCTCCATCACCAACACGCTGTCTTGTTTTCTTTTACTGTGATGCTTTCACCACCCTTCATCTTCTTTTACCTCTCGTCATTGCCCCTCAGTTCTACTCTCTTCTCTTTCCTACTAATACGGTGTGAGGTACAGTGGAGCTGTCTCATTCATACTCATCAGAAGTGTTCTGTGAATGGAAAATGGTATGAAGGTGCTTCAGTCATGCATTTCTTTGAAATTACCCCCAAATTACCACAATATGTACCTCCAGATGTACTAAAAATGACCCCAACATGATTTAATACTAAAAATATTCAGATTTTTTTCCCAATAAGCTGATCATTTCTTTGATACCTTTCAAGGAAACTTCCAACTGGTTTCTGCTTAACTTACTAACTGATCAGGCCATCATAATTTCCAAGTTGGAAATAAAGCTGCAACACTTAGCTGGTTTTAGTGGTCTGCTGAGGGTAAGGAGTTGGAAATGCATTCAAGAAATCACCAGCTGTTTAGTAACTGCTTGTTGGAGTATGTCATTACTAAATAATATAGGGGTTATTTTTCAATAATAACAACAATAATAATAATAATAATAATAATAATAATTTTGATGAACTTGTTGAGGTATTTTACTTGGACTTGACACATGTGAGATACGAGAAATGACACATGCAGAAAAAAGAGATTCAAATCCAGATTTAGATGGAAAAACATGGTTTTTGATTTCATATGAGTCCGTGGTGAGTTTTCTTAGGCATGTGTGCAGAGAGGACTGTAGCTGGATGCTAGTTATAGGCTGTCTGGTAATCAGGGTCCCTTCAAAGAGCCTTTGAAGGGACTCTGGGCAGCAGCTTTGAAAGGTGGAAATGGTGGGGGCTGTTTGTGTGTGCGCATATGTGTGTGTGTGTACGTTTGCAGCCTCTGATGCCCTTTAGGGAGTGGAGCATTGTATAACTCCTGGGTGCCTTCGTTTGCTGCCATAGCAGATTAGAAAGACATATTGATGAGCATTTTTGCTGTTAATAGTCTGTAGTATTCACAGATTACACAGAGGGGGATTACTGGCAGGGTGCTGTCGCTTTAGGACTGAACATCCAGCTTCGATCGATGGCACCTGAATCAACAGACTTGAGGAGCAGCAGGGAGAGTATCAGCACTCATGTGGGATCAGTGCAAGATATAAAACACATGGGTCCTGATTTTGTCTTTGAAAAAAAGGAGAGAGGAGAGAGAGTGCATTCTGGGGACAGGAAGGAGTGTATATAGAGACCGTGTTAAAAAACAAGTGGGTATAGATGACGGCAGAGGAGGCAACAATAAAAATAGAGGACAAGGAAGAGAGATGCAGTGTGGAAAAACAACTGAAAAATAAAAAGAGGCTTCTCTCATCCAGAGAGACCCAAATCACTTCAGTGGACCTCACTGATTTGTTTGTCCTTCCCTTAGTTTTGTCACCAACGGTTCTCTGCAGTGCCACAGAAGACCTCCATCCCCTCCATCAAGGTTATAGATAAAAGGGAACATAAGTTTGGGATAGAAAAACCTGGCTGTGGCATTGAGGGTACTTGAGGTTTCTGTGGGAGACACGTTTTTTTTGTGGGTGCTGTCATCTCTTCTCTTTTTACTCTTTCTCTTTTTGAATCAGCTGCTATCAATGTCAGACACAAGTACTACTCTGACTCTGTGAAGACATACCAACAAAACGAAAAATCTGATTTATATTTTAAGCAATTATATGCGGAAAAGTGTTAGTAAAAGAAACCAAACCAGTTTGAGAACTGCTCTGTTAGTGAAATGATCAGTTGTGCGGTGTGAGAAGGTAAATGGGCTGCCTTTCTAGAGCACTTTTGTAGCTTTTGTGACAACTCAGAGTGCTTCACATCACAAGTCAGCACTCACCCATTTATACACATTCATACACTGGTGGCAGAGGCTACTGAGTGCAAGGTGCCACCTGTTCATCAGGAGCTGATACCACACGTCTGGATTATACACCTGGCTTTCAGAATAAAAGCAGGGAATTATTGTTCAGTTAAGAAAAAAATGTGTTATTTTCAGCAAATCACATTAAAACAGACACACTGACGTGCCCTGGAGCTCACCTGGTAGAGCGTGTAGCTATGACGTACAACAGCAGCTCAGGTGTTGTTTCACCCCCCCTTCTCCTAGCCTTCCCTGTCTCTTTGCAACTGTCACTACTATAATAAAACAGAAATGCCACAAACATGAGCAGTATCTCTTTGATTATTACAGCACATTTACACAGTCTGCACGTTATCCTCTCATATTATCTATGAATTAATAATTGTGAAAGATTTTCACCATGTCCAATTTATACACTGTACAGTCTCTTACAAGCAGAATGTTGTGTAATTCTCAGCATGCCTCTGCATTTTCTAGTGGGTAGCCTTTTTTTTTTTTTCTTTTTTGCAAATAAAAGCAATGAAACATCAAACTTATAAATTAGATAACATACTGTAAGCTTACAGATTTTCTTGAGTGTTAACACTGGTGCATATATACACAAACCTATTATTTCAGCATAATCAGACTGAGCTCCAAAGTGAATGGTGGAGCTTGTTAACAGGCCTCTAGCAAGTAATGTTCCACTGGGTTCCTTTCATCTGAGTGATAGATGATCTTATTAGGAAAAATAATCAGTTTTAAACACGTAATCCTCTTTAACACGTCCACAAGTATACATACTTCTTTACTCTCAACTTTGCACTATAAACAATATAATTTTTCCAAAAGAACTTCTGGCATAATGATCCTCTGTATGCCTTACCACAACACGTAGTGGAAATAATCTTACTATATATTGTATTGAATTAAAAAATGTTCTGATATGCTTTTTGAGTGACAGATGTAGAAAGCGTTCTATGGACTAATCAACAGAAGTAGAGCTAATCAGAATGACTCAGTCAGTGTTAACAGTAGGTTTGTGAGTATGACAGTTTCTGTGAAAAAAGTAAATTTATCATCAAACTTGAGCCATTACAGTACAGATAACTTCACCCCCCTCACTAATTACAAGGATATTTACTAGGGGCCAGCCTCAACTCATCGCTTGCAAGTCCCCCACCACTTCTATTTCGAATACCAGCTTTTATTAAAGATATGATGTCGTTTCATAATCTTAAAATGTGCACTTTGTTGGACAGTGGAATAATAATCATCTGCCCTACTGCAGGTTCACTCAGCCATGTGACAGAGGTCTACAATACCAACACTTTGCATCTGTGGGGATGTGTGAGTGTGAATGGGAGGATTTGTGGGTGATGGTGCTGTGTCTCTGGGGACAGATGAAGTGGCTGACACCCATTTGAACTCTTTGACCTCCAGCTGAACCCTTCCAGAAGCTCATGGTTCACTGCCCTGGATGGCTGCTGTCAGTGTGAATGTGTGAATGTGTGTGTGTGCGTGTGTGTGTGTGTGTGTGTGTGTGTGTGTGTGTGTGTGTGTGTGT
>CAEMYA010000076.1:402861-450892 GCA_903131615.1 Diplodus sargus | reverse complement strand
ACACACACACACACACACACACACACACACACAGACACACACATGCACACACATACACAATTACACACACACACACACACACGCACAATTACACAAACACCTAAGCAATCAGAGTGCCTGCCTTGGGCATGTCTTGCCATGCTCTGGCAGCAGACACAGTGCTTTTTATACATCATCAGGACCATTTTCTATGTTTAAAGGATGTTTGCACTCAGCTCTTCTGTATCATTTACTGGATGCAAAAGGGCTTAGCTTGCTCAGAGCGGTCGCAGCACAGCAAGTGGATGGCAGTGCCTTAATTACTGTGAATTACTTATTAATTATGACAGTCATATATAAACTCAGTGGAAGGCTGGCTTTTACACATACTTAAATATTAATGCCACTCTCATAGAGGTGACAACTAGAATGTGTCTGAGAAAAATAGAGAGATAATAGAGGTTTTTGACTGACACAACATAACACAACAGCAAAAGGACAATACAAAGTTGCACTGATAAAATGTAACCTTTGGAACCCTGATTGTTTGCTCCTCTCCCACTCCTTTATGGGCTTCTGGCATGTCAGTACATGTCTATGTCTGCATGGTGATATATTCTAATTTTCTGGACAAGATGGGCTACTCCAATATGCCTCTGGTTGGTACTATATGTTGATTAATAAAAACTGTATTTTGACATAACTTACAACCGAAGTATTGAAGGGGATGATAGAGAACTACAGTGGCTCCTAAAATGTCAATACATGTTTGAGTTGTCCTTTCTGGCTTACAGTGGAAACATGGTGGTGCATGTTGGTGGACTCAGTGGAAGAGGGCCAAGCCCCCAAGAGGAGCGCCAGTCCTTGAAGTGATTTTCCTCAGGGCCAAACTTTCTCTGCAGCAGCACATGATGTACTGCGGTCAAAAATACTTTTTCCCATAAGCTTACATTGTTGATAAAGCGTCTATCAAACAGTGGATAATTTTGGCTAAAAATGGTTCGCTTCACTATCATTTACAATTTTCCATGTCCGGAGAGCCACACGATTAATTCATTTTATCCCTATTTAAACTGGAAGTTAGGCAGCTTGGGCAGTGCACATGCTCTATGGGCTCAACATCACTGAAGAGGGTGTATTATGAATATAACATTATCAATGTTGTGAATAATTTATAGAATTTTTGCCAATTGATCACCCTGAATCTGACACACTGGACCTTTAAGTTGGCGTTTTGATTTATCTACAGTATTAATCATATTGTGTGTCACCTCACTTCCAACAGCTCTGTTTCCAGTGATCAAAAACAACTGTTTAGTACAGATGGAATGGTTTGTATGCTTAGGAGTGGAGTTGGCGTCAGTCATTCCTAATATGATACATGGAAGGAACATATGTCGACTGTTGTAGGTCATTGACAGCAGATGACAACATCATGCAGGCCTCCTGACTGTACATCAAGCTAGTTATCAAGCATTGTGCTATGAAATACTCATTCATGACTCCATCCTTTACACTTTTTTTTTCTGAACTCTTGAAGTGGATCTGTGCGAATTCACACTTTTCAGGGGACTTGTACCAACCATGAACTGTTTTTGTGTTACACTGACTGAAGCAAGGTGTGTTAAGATAAAGAACCTTAAAGCTTTTAGCTGTGTTGGTGGACGTTCAAAGAAAGGTCACACTATAGCAGGGGGAAAAAAAAACCCTTTGACCTTTGCATCAATGTCTGTGGATGATTGTAGTCCACTGAGGGAGAGATAAAATAGCAGCCTAGTCATCCAGACACACCATTATAGAGTGCAGCTTGTACGTACAGTAAACGTTTGCAAGCTCTTACTTCACATTTTTGTCTTTTGTCTTGTTTGACTTTATATCTGCCAACCTAAATGGTGCCAACCATTTTTGTAATGAACAATGAATAAAAGGTAAGTAATCGTAATAGTAAAAGTAATAGCAAATAACTGTATGAATGGAAAATTATTACAAATTGTAGATTTCTTTGAGATCTACAATAAGTGCATGACACTAATACAGTATGTTGTCAGTGTCCAGCAGTGATAGCGAGTTATACACAAGGGCAGCAACTCGACCATTGACAGTTTGATCAGGTGTGTCATGCTAGTAGCAGCTAATGTAGCCTTGAGCAGAGTAGTGATGAGGGCACAAAGGTCTGGTGAGGTCACTTCCTTCCAACTCCACATCTCCAGAGGTTTTTAATTTTCAGACATTCTTGGAGCTCCTTCCTTCTTTTTCAAATAGTAGTACCTTACAATCTTTACTCAGTAGCTTGGGCACCTGCTGACACACCTAAGCGAGTCTTATGCAGGTGGCAGTAGACTCCACTGAATGTTTCCTTTCAACGGTCTCCTCGACCTTCCTCTGTGTCCTCTGTTAGGCCTTTCAGAGTTTACTTTCTTCACTCCTCTCTCCATAATGTGTTTCTGTGTCACTGTTCTCCCCTGCGATTCTAAATTACCTTCACTGACCTCACAAAACATTTCCTGCTCATCTCTTCTGGTCAAAAGGATAAAAGGATGGGGAATCCTCTGGTGGTGACTGGTGTTGTTTTTTTAAACATCTCTATTCCCTCATCTCTGCGCCATGATGAAAGGCCTGAACCTTAGTTTAGGTTTAAGTTTCGAGCATTTTTCGTCCTTTTTATCAAAACTTATTTCCCTATTTTAAGTTGTATAGAATTATCTCTGGCAATGTTATTTGTGTAGGTTATCTTACAACATCCTAATTCCTTCAATTTTAACTATTTTGATTCAAAAAACATTTTCAAATTTCAAACTGAGCTGATAACTAAAAGTCAATGGACAGGTAGTCCTTTTTTCCTGTGGGAGAAACTCAAAGATTCACTTGAAAATCCAAGGATGTTGCTTCAGAAGAGATTTAAATTGCAGGAGGCACAGCTATTTCTCAGAAAAACTGAGGGTAAATGTGGCTGGAATTATTATGGGGTGGGGGTAAAAATTATTCACTCATGCACTCCAAAAGGGATTAAAATATTACAATCACTCCACCCCCACTAGAGATACATCCAGTTCAAATGTTGTCTTACTACAGGTCTGCTTTCTGTATAGAATTTGATTTGATCCTTATAGTCTGACTTACAGGTACAACCAAAGTCCTTTTACACTGGTATATATCATGTAAGATATCATATGTAAGATTTCTGCATTTAGATTTCTAAACACAACTAGACCTTTGGGAAATACTTTGTTGAGTTGTGTACTAACTTTATCCCAAATGTTTCCAACAGTGTGTAAACCACAATTTTGGCTTCTGGACCAGAGCAGCGTGCCTTCTCTGAGTAACTAAGCAGTGGCTTTGCCTCCTGCTCCTCCTGGCTGTCCTCACACAACACAAGTGTCTTCTGTTGGGTTAGAGAGCAACGACAGAGGTTACATACTGTGTGTTTAAATGTGTGCCTCTTTTTAGGTCAATTACCATTTTCACCTAATACACATTCTCACATACACTCTTCTAGGCAAGGTATCGACTGTCTTATTGGGGACAATTTGAGGTCTCAGTCACATTCATGTAGAACAACTTGAGTGCACTTGAAATATTTTTTTTATCTTTTTGTATCCTGTTTTGCCTTCTAACAGGTATAAAAAAGAATGGTATTAGATACGATGGAGGACGGAACAGGAGAGTGAGAGATTAGAATGGTCATACCTCTCCTGTCATTCCAGTGCTCCTACAGCATTCACTACAACTGACGAGCAGCAATTTAAAGGGATAGTTCAGGTTTTTTGAAGTGGGGTCATATGAAGTACATATCTATAGTCGATCTGTTTCCTACCGTAATCACCGATCAGCGCAGCCTCAGTTTGTAGAGTAGAGAGCCGCTCCAGCCAGACGCTCAGCTTTGTACTGCAGTGAACGGGGTCCAGATGCAAAGTGAATTTTAACCACCTAAAACAAGGCTCACCTAAAAAAAATCTATATCAGTTAAAGTGTACGTTGTCTAGGTAAAATTCACACCGCTTTACATCGCCGTCAGACCGGCCTTTCTTTTGGCACTACATTTTCTCAACCGTAGAACCACCGTATCCCTACGCATTAGCGCAACTGGGCAACAGGTGACCTGCGAGCGGCGGAATACAGTGCGAGGCACAGTTGCACTAATTCGTAGGGATACGGAGGTTCTATGGTTCAGAAAATGTAGTGCCAGAAGAAAAGGGCAGTCTGACGGCGATGTAAAGCGGTGTGAATTTTCTCTAGACAACGTACACTTTAACTGATATAGATTTTGTAGGTGGGCCTTGATTTAGGTGGTCAAAATCTGCTTTGCATCTGGACCCTGTTCACTGCAGTACAAAGCTGAGCATCTTTGTACTGAGGCTGCGCTGATCGGCAATGATGGTAGGGAACAGACTGACTACAGATATGCTCTTTATATGACCCCACTTTAAAAAACCCGAACTATCCCTTTAAGGTTGACTGAATTCTTGACCTGCCAGCCAATGGCTTTCTCAGAATATGACGTGAATACTCCTTATGACAAGTTGATCTCTGTTTAGTCTTTGTCCTTATAAAAGACACTCGCATTTTCTGGGATCACTAGTCATCTTTCATTCAGTTATGCAGCAGCTTAACAGTGACAGTGTTTTTGTGGAAGCAGAATAATTAACCTGACTTCTTTCCTTTCCCAAATTCGTTTGGTTCAAATGCTTTAGAAACGTTTCATGAGATCGCCTCTCTGAATCCAGATGCTATAGTATGGCTCAGGAGGGCTGACAGCCAGTAGTCCTTTATGAGCTTCATTCAAATCTTGGCCACATTATGTTCAAATTGTGCAAGTTTGATACCACACAATTTAAACTATTGAATATCTTTTCATATGCTTTATATTTTTTCCAGCCCAGTTGCCAGGATAAAGTATTGGCAGCTTATGTTTCTACAAATCAGTTTGTACACGTCACAGGGTCTGCACCATATCGATATTTCAAATCACGTTATAATATGAATGCATTACACGTTTATGACCCGCACGTTACATCAGGAGGTGGAGGGGATGTTGGAGTTACAACCAGTTTGAGACCGTACATATCCATGGTTTGTATAATCGTACGTTGCCAACATTTATTCTGATGATGGATGGAGACGTTTTCTCCGATGTGTAACCATTCCAAATGTTCTGAATTGCCAATTGTGTTGTGTTGTTGAACAACATTAGGGCATGTGTCCACATAGCATCTTCTTTCAGCTGTTTCTAATTAGGAGCCAGCTTCTGTGGTGGCTGCTTAGGGAAATGCAGCAGCCCTCAGCCTTTTTTCCCAGTGCTCCCCCTTTTTCGTTTAGCTGCTCTAGCGCTTTGAGTTGAAAATCTCTCAACTTTTTAGAAAGCTGCTGTTGACGTCACCAGCACTGCTTTTTCCTGGCCTCAGCGATTATATTTGTCATATTTTTGCCTCTTACAGATCATGCCATGCACCGAGATTTCTTCTTGTTATGATGTCCTGATGTAAAAAAAACTAACAAATCAATAGTGTTTTGTATTCACAGAGACAAGACGCATGTGCAGTGTTCTTTTTCACAGAAAAAAAAGAAACTTCATCTCGGTGCTTTTATGTCTTAAAAAAATGTTACGTGGACACGGGCCCTTACACCCAACACTCAAACACCTGGCCTCATCTTTGTCTCCACAAAAAAAATTCAATTTAGCAAGTCTGGTTTCTCTTAAAGTTGGACAGACACCTTTTATTTTACAAATAATATTTCACATTGATCCTTTATGTGGATTGCTAGTCAGACTTGACAAACAGTCTGCTTTTTCAGCAACAAGGACTCTGGTGTTTGAAATTAACCCCCAAGCATAAGAACTACATGAACTATAGCAAACACAAGTCAGAGGTAGCTGTAAAAACTCTAAACTCTATATGTTCATACTGTATATGACCATTAGATCTTACCAAAGTCAACAGCACCAAGAGCTTTAGCAGGTAAAAATGGCAGAAAGTTCTTGAGGCCACAATACATGCCAAGTATGAGTATATGGGCAGTGTAAAAGTGGGAAAGGAAACTCCTCTGTACACCTGTATGAATATGATGATGGGGCAACACTTGTTATTTGGTAGTTGCTAATCAGCCAACGTATCAATTTGACACTGGCACTGAGGCATGAAAAGCTAACAGCAAATCAGCTAATGCAAGCACGGCCTCAGTGTTATTATTGAATTAATGCTCCATTAGCTGCATTTCACAGATACTGGAATGAAACAGTCTTACATGAAACAGAAAGAGGGAGACCGATGCAACAGTGAGCTCAGTAAAGACATAATAAGAGGAGAATATAACAACACATCCTGGATAAAATATTCATTATGAAACATGGAGCAGGAAGCAGGATTAAGTGATTAACATGCACATGAATATGTTTTGTTTGTACAGTATTCCGTTTTTTTTTTAAAATTAGTTTATTTTTAGGTTCTTTTCCATTAACTGGCTTCTGGGTTGTGACCTGCTGCTTGGCACAATAAAGAAATAAATATTTAATGTCTCTATATATTCATGCTACAGAAATCTCCTACAAGCACTGTGGCCACAGGGATATGTATGTGGGCAAGAGTGCTCCTCGTCTCTGTCCCTCACGCATTTAAAAAAATTCTGTTTATTTGTGAAAAATGATGTGTGCCCACATTTTTGTTTTCAGGTCATTTTTCGAAAGATCTTCACACTAAAAAGCCTGAAAATAGGAAAACGACAAAATCTCTTATTCTTTGCCCTTTCTTTTGATGTGTACACAAAAAACACCAGAGCCAACATCTGGTCAGAAGTGGGCCTCACGGCAAGGCAGAGTTTTAAAAGTGTAATTTAAAGAAATAGCCAGAATTAAAAAATAACTCCATAACTACAGTGGGCAGCATGACCGCGTACTGCTGCTCAGCACACCCTTGCTGTACAGTAAGTATCGTTGACTACAGTGACTAGCTGCTGTTTGATTGAATCAGCTCAGCCACTTCCTTTTGAACATGGCAGACCAAACTGGGACTGGACACAGCCTTCTAGAGCAATGGATGCCAGTTTGAAGATGAGGGATACAGTACAGAGGTGATATATAGCGCCTCTTACCAGGTCTATGACTCTGGGGATAAGAAAACACATCAGGCAGGAGATGTGCAGCTGCAGAGCGGGGGGGGCTAGGTGTGTAGAGCTGAAATATCAGAGAGCAGGATCATCCTGTTCTGGTACCTACACCAACAGTGGCAGAACAGGGAAATCTACCAATTCCAGCGCTCCTGGTGACCTTTTCTACCAAACAGGCAAAGCAATGGAAAACAGCTGAAGAAAAGATAGAGGCAAAGACAGCTGCCTTGAAAAAAAGAAAGGAGTCATCCAAGTGTGGTGACGTAGGGAGGAGGGAAGGGATCATTAGTGCAAATCAGACAGGAAGTTGCAACAAAATAGTGCTGACAGCAGCTTTAAAGAGTTATTCAGCCCAAACCAGAGGTGAATGTCTGAAGACAAACTAAGATGGTTTTAGTGACTCTTATTTGGTTAATGTCGAGTTTGAATGAAGTGTGACATGTGAGTTGGCAAGCTCCTCTTAGTTGGTTAAAAGATAAATTGAGGGTTAGGGTTGAATATAGTGAATAGTGAACTGATTTCAGACGATGTATGGTTAGGTAAAAATATTTCCTTTCTTGACATTTTGTTCACTTATTAGACTATAGTAAGTAGCAAACTTAACGCTTTGCATCTCCCAGCTGAAACTTCAGGGGCTATCACCTCTTGTGGTACAAAGTGGTATAATAAGAGTAAGTTCAGTGGACATCTCTGCAACACAGTAGACTGGCATCTCTGACATAACATCAGCACTGCTGTTTTCTTCACATTCTGCTGATAATGTTGGTTCATGTTATACACTAAAACTTTGGCCATATCTTACTCAGGTGCTGTTTTTGAAAGTATTTTGCTTGAAAAATTCCATCTTTGTGTCAATGTAAGAAAAAAAAAATTGACATGTTTTCAATGTGTAATCACTCATACAAACACTCAATCTTACAATGGGAGGGAGAGGTGGAAGAATGCAAAAAAATTAAAAGGCAAATGAGAGGAATGATATGTGAGTGAGACACTTAGAAGACTACTCTGAGGTACTGAGCTCCAGAAACGCAGATGGGGAGAGGAGAAGAGAGAAAGTGAAGGGTTTAGGGTTTCATGCTACTGTGCATGGATCAGTCTGATCCATGCACGCTGGATAATTCAATTACAGAAAAAAAGAGGACGGAGAATTCAGAGAAGAAAGAAATTATTCTAAAGAAGGACAGGATGGAAGATGGAGAAGGGGGAGGAAAGGGGATGAAAGTCAAAAGGAGGAGAATCAAAAGATTTGGGTTAGAGTTGGGGAAAAGAGAAAAAGATGGAAAAACATAAAAAAAATCGCTTTGAAAACCATGAGAGTGAAAGGAACCAAATTGGGTTTTGAGGAAAGAAACAAGGAACCAGTAATCTCTTGAAATAAATAGACACCTTTGAAATATTGTCTCCGACTCCCGTAGCCACCGACACACACACTGAGCAGAGTGGACACTCATTGTGCCAGAAAAGTGCCCTTAGCCTCTATTGCTATTCCCTCTCGTCTCTCCTCCACTCCTATTTTCTCTCTTTCTTTCCGTCTCTGGTCCTCCCCGGCTCAGTCCCTGCCTGTGCCAGTGTTAATTTGCCCTGGCATTGTGTGGCTCAGCATCTACCTCTGGGGAAAAGCTTTCGCTGAACAGGTGGCAGGGGTTCTAAAATCACACACACACACACACACACACACACACACACACACACACACACACACACACACACACACACACACACACACACACACACACACACACACACACGCACACACACACACACTAATACATACATGCACAGCACATCACGTAAATTCATAAATGTGCAAACACACGGACACAAGGCACACAAACATATGGTGCACAATGCTCTCAATTGTGGTAAGAGGGACAAGCTGTGTGTGTTTATGGTTATTGGATTTGGACGGACAGCCAGCTCTTTAATGAGTTTTTTTCTCTGGTTGTGTCTGAAGCCTGGAGGGGAAGAATCCCAAAATGTGCTCTATTAATAACCACTGTAATCTGCATTTGGACTCATATACTCATACAACTATGAGACACTTTTTTAGAAGTAGCTATTTTAAATCTACATGCAAAAAAGGAACCAATGAACCACGAAGGTAAACAAACACCGCCCATGCAGCTTGTCAACCTAAAGGCATGCCTCGGTGATAAAGCACCTCACAGGACATTATGGAAATCACCCTACTCGTCATTCATAGAGGATTCATCATGGTGTTGTCTGGTGGAGGCCAGGTTGAAATGCGACCATTATTCCACAGTCTGTCCATGAATAGTGCTCCACCCTCCCTGCTCTGACTACATAAATCCTGTGGACTGGCTCCATGCGACATATTTATTCATCTATTTTATCGCACGGTTATTTACAAACTCTACCAGTTATTAGGGTGAAATGGTTCAATAACCGCCTGCTGTGCCATCTATAAAGCTCTCTCAAAACCCATGTGGGAAAGGAACATTGAGCATTTTGTCTGATCTCTAATCCCCATTTAGCTTTTGTCCTCCCAGGGGAAGATTTGACTGAAGTTGAGACTGTTGTGATATTCCTCTGTTAGCTATACAACTAACAAGCACAGTGCAGTTTTACATGATAGGTGCACTTATTGGATAAATTTAAGCATATACAAATGTTCAAGATGAGTCACCAAAAATATGACAAGATTTTTTTGCATAAAAAACAGAAAATATTACTTGTCATATAAGCTACCCAAAGAACAGAAATACATGAAAAAAATACTAATACACAACCATAAATGTGATTATTGTAAGAGGAGGGCATTCAGTTTGCATTTATTTTCAAAATCAGGTTTACTACATAGAAAATTAAATTGTAGCTAAAGACGCACAAGTTACATTTTCTTGTGCCTCATTTTGAAATTGCAGATTTGGAAATAATTTGATCCCATTTTGGTCTTCTGGCAATTCTGTGAGTGCCATGAAAATCTGAGATCTAGGCCACAGACCATTTCACCCTGACCGAAGTAGAACATGGACTAATACTCCATGAGGTACAAATTATAGATTGCACTTTAATAGAACTCTGCTATAATTACAGTCAATAGACAAAAAGTACATTATGTTGGATGTAAGATGCCTTACACTATATCTGTTTGGGTGAATTCAGCGTCTTCTGTTAAGGTCAACTCTCTCCCATAGGGGGATAAAATGATCAATATATCCATATTAGTGCATTATAGAGGTTCAATAACCAGGAGCGCCAGCTGAGAAGCTGATTGTAAGGAACGCTTCTCTCTCGACAGTCTGCAGGGCCCAGAAGAGGAATATACACTTTCTTCCACTCGAAGCTTGTGGTCAATGCTGTGTTCAAATTACGGATTGGCTTTTGGGGAATCCTGGTTTATTAGCAAAAATGTATTATCATACATAAAACTACAATTTTGCCAGGTGTCTGTCTGTCTGTGGTCACCCGTGAGTACAAAGATACTCGTATGATGAAATGAAATGCACAAGTAGGAGATCTATGGAGCTCAGGTATGTTGGCGTAGGGTCTCAGTCATCCAGGGCATGTTACCTGTGGGTCGCTGACCCAACCAGCCTTCATGTAGAGTAGTTGAGTCAAGGCCCCCCAAGTGGCGCTAACAACTCTGAAACTCAGAGCTCACACGTGTCCTTAACGACTCTGTCAGGACACTCCCACACACAGTTTAAAAGCCTGCAACTCCCCATTAGTTAATTAGAACTGAAGAGAAGAAACATCTTCAAGAAACTGAAACATTTGTGTATGATATAGCACTTACATCTGCAAGCTGGTACCTGACAGACACAAATGCAATCACAGTGGATATACAATGCAAGATGTCATAATGTCTGGGAAAATCCAAAGAAAGACCCTCAAAAAATGCAGGTGCTGTGTGGTCACAAAAGGGTAACTCTGCTTTCTTCTTCAGTGTCATTTCATAAACAGCAAGCTCAGGCTGAAATGGATTGCACTGGGGGAGCTATAAAGCAAATGATGTACAACATCCCTGTTCCCGCAACCATGACAATTTTACTATTTAGCCCTACTGCAAATTACATCATCTTCAGCATTATTGCTGAAGATGATGTAATTTGTAGGTGCATAGTCTTGATGGACAAAGGGGTTGGTCATGCTGATGAATATTGATGAGCGGCCCTGGAATGTATTCATGAAACTGCAGGCAGATAATACGAATTTGACAAAGAAGGTGGCACCAGCTGCCTGCTTTCCAAGAAGCAAGCCTGATAGAGAATGAAAAAGGCAGACAGGCAAAGAAACAGAGTTGGTGGGAGAGAAAGGGTGACAGACAAAGACAGTAATTTACCAAGGTGAATCACTGGATGAGTAAGGGGTGAGAGTGATAAACAGTCAATGGAGGATCTGAAAATCTAAGAGGCAGTAGAGTGGGTGAGAGAAGACAAGGTTAGGAAAGGAAGGACAGGGGAAAAGTGGATAAGACAAAGGGGGGGTGGAAGCAAGAAGGGGAATTTTAATTGGGTCACTTTCCTTTGGGGATTAACAGTAGATTACCATGCTGTCAGCAGGACTGACAGAAGGCTGAGAGAAATCTGTATGATGGAAAAGATGCAGAGAAAATACAGGACCCATCAAAGCCCCAGCACAGGCACCTGGACACAAAAGCATCTGAGAAGCACTGTGTCAAAGTATTTTGGGTTTTACAACATGGTAATGTTGCCACCAAAAAATATCTGGATCCATAATATACACTTTCAGGTCAGACCACAGTCTCAAGACACATAAATGAACGTAGTTTTATGACACAAAAGGGTCTGGATAAGGTACCCATCTACCAAGCATCAGTGATATCAATGAAGTGAAGTGTCTGCAAAGAGCTCAAAGGATCCTACAAGACAACACCCACCGTAGCCACAATCTGCTCAGCCTGCTGCCATCTGGCAAAAGATACAGAGGTATCCACTGCCATACCACCAGAATATTATGCCTCATATTCTTCACAGTCATCAGATCTCTACCCAATCACAGCACTGTGTCATGGAGCGCTCTCCATTCTATATTTTTAGACAACAGTGTCTAGCCCCTCCAGAGAGACTAGAATCAATTCCAAGGAGCAGCGACAATTTTCTGGAGGATCATTGCGACTCAAATCTTTACTTAGACACTTGCTGATTTATTCTGCATTCTTTTCTGTCATCTGAGACAAATAAAGTTTATACGCCACTTTTAATCTTGGAACACAATGGAATGAGCCAACACAGCTCACTTCAAAGGCTGAATGTAAAATATGTCTTGCTATTTATCAGCAGCGTGTTAATTGAACACATGTTCACACAGCCGTCTGTCAAACCAAATATCTGAAAATCTAGCTGCTTTTGCTTCTCAACCTTATACTCACTAAATTGCTGCCCTAAAAGCTGAAATCACACCAGCCATTCAATGTATGCATGATTATTGAATCCTGTTCTTCACAAACAGTACTTTGCAAGGAAACTTAATGACAATCAGACTTATTTGGAAGCTCAAAAAGGTCTCAGTGCTGATTAAACTGTGTTCATTATTTGAGCCTTTAGTTTGAATGTTAGCGTAAACCAAATAGCAAGAACCTGGGTACACTGGCTCGTAAAAATGTGCCCTTTGATCTCAGAGTAAACTTGTTGCTTAATGTCCACAACTGTGGTGTCATACATTTTTACCATCTTTTCACCTCTGTCCTTGGTAGTTTTTGGATATAGTCTCAGCGTAGCTGGTATAGTTGCCTATCTTCATAAGACTAACAGAGTCAGTTCTGTTAGTCTTTCTGAAGATAGCACATTACTATTAGAGGCCTTGTGATTGTTCGTTGTTGCACTAGGAAATTAAAGCTAGAACTAGTCTAAGCCTCCAGAATTGGTGCAAATTCAACATGGTGGCTAACCCTTGTAATTGTATCACATTATGATGCACACCGGCCCATAAATACTTTTTCACTTAAGCTTTCATTATGAAAGAAGCAGCAGTGAAATGTTGGATAAATGTTGCAAAATTGTATCCCTATTCAAGCTAACTGAAAACACTTTTGAGCAGCTTTCATACAAATGAATGGGGCTCTGCCACTGACGTTGTATCTGGATTTTCCCTAAACAGATCCATCAACTTCTCAGAGATTGGTCATTGGTGACAGCGGTTCATACAGTATAATAACAAACATAGGACAGCTCCTTTAAAACTAAAGGTCCTCTATAGATGCTAAGTAAGACAAAAATACCAGAAATTGTCCAGACACAGAAGTAAATTGATCCCAAATAATTTGCAATGGATTTTTTCAACCTAATTAGACAATATGAGTCTGTGTCTTTTTCATTTAGCTCAAGAACTCAAGCACCAGAGCTAAGTACGGGCCTTAATTGCTTCATCAAGCTGAATTCAAGAACCCGCATCATTAACTGGCTTCCCCTATCCTTGATAAAATCTTGGCATCATCTAGGCCTCGGGACGTGTGCATCTGGTGTCTGTTCAGGAGCAGGTTCATCTCTAAACTCTTCAATGCTTTAGTCCACAGTTAGTCCACAGTTAATGACAGGTCAATTAACTGTGGACTAAAGCTTTAAATGCTGCTACAGATCTGTCACTACATTTGATTACTTCAGGCAAAGTTGCGATCCATAAAAAGGCTGAAAGCAAAGATGGCAGAGACCGAGACAATAGTCCGAACGTCTGCCTCTAATGTAAACCACTGCAAAAAACCACAGAAAAAATATATAATAGTTACTGTAGTATTTGGCTTGTACATGAATTGCTAAAACAAAATGAAATACAATAGCATGGTATTCTGGTATATGTACCATTCTGTGTATTTTATAAAACTTTACCACAAAGATGATTACATTTTATGTGCAGAAAACTTTTTTACACACCGATCTGGCTTAAAAGAAACAAAACTTTCAATGCTTAAAAGTAAAATTCATGATTTATTTCAGCAAACAGCAGCAACATGACTTCAAACAATGCATGTCAATGTACAATTTTATATGAAGTTTGAAATGTCATCTTCATGGACAAGCAGTGTATCTGCTGTTCATCATGCAATGGTCGTGGTTTATAGTCAGAGAGGTGTAGAGCTTTGGGAGTGAAGGAGAAACAGAGGATGAAGGAGAGCGCACGGGTGTTTCAGAAGTGCAACAGCACATTTGTCTGCCCTTTTACCACCTCCTCATTATGACAGCGACCACCGAGGCCTACAAATCAATGAGACCCCGCTGGCTTCACTGGAAGCACACAGCCTATCACACTGAATTGAAACGCATGTGTACATGTAATATGTGTGTGTACAGTTATGTCTTTGTGACTATGCAAGTGTGTTCATTCCATTTTGTGTGGAAAATGCTCCTAGCTTGCTCCCACACCTCAAGAAAGCAGTAGTAGATCAATAGTAATTTCTTTTACCACTAACCTCCCTAGCATGACCCACAGCTCTCAGAATGCCCTTGAGGAAATGAAGCCTATTGTTGCGTGGACAGGCAACCTTTTATGCTTGTGACAGGAGTTCAGCAGGGAGCTCTGATCCCCATGGTATAAACTTGGGGGGCAGTGAAAGAAGAGGAGCTAAAATGGAAATTATGTAAGAGCCCGCTACTCTTTTTTCCTCTAGTACTCTTGAAACATGCTTCTACAAACACACATATGCACATGCACACCAAGATGCAGAGGTATCACCAGCTCACACACACAGCAGCAAGGTGAAAGGAAGAATGGCCATTCTGTGTTAATACACAGTTTTATGGACAGTTGTCTTGGTGCTTGTTATATAATGTCCATGCCAACAAAGCATCATTTCAATTGCTTTAATTGAATACAATCATGGATATAATCATGATATTTTCAACACTCAGTTGTTTTAGATTATTCAAGTGTTTTTGTCCTGGTTAGTCACTGTGAGCGTATGTGTTTTAATGTCTCAGCCAAACTGTACTTTGCTGTAACATACAAATGCGACAAGATAGCTGTAGCTATTTGGAGCACCTTATCAGAACCTTGAAAGTCAGTGAATTTTTTAACAGTACATTCCTGCAAATACTCAAAATTAAAGCCTTGTTGGATAGAATCCTTTTTATTTCTTGTTACGACATAAATGGAATATGTCCATTGACACACTAGAGCACTTTCAATTTAACTAAGATACAGGAAGTGCTGGAGGAACAGGACAGAACAGGCACAGATCAGAAAACACTGACCCCTACCACTATTAAAGGACATATGCTAGCCTATGGATACACCTGATCAAAAATGTTTATTACCTCAGCTGTTTAAGGGCAAAACAATAGTCCAACATTTTGAGTGATATGCTCATTGATTTTCATGCTATATAGACTTGTATCTAACAGACACAATCAGAGAAGTTTTGATCGTCTCATCTAAATCTGTAACAGAAAATGTATACACGTTTCTTGTTGTCATCTCCATCAAGATGGTTATAGTATTTACTCCAGTAAAAGTGAATAATCATATTTGGCTGTCAAAATTGATTTCTCTTTAATATATTTTTATTTCTATTTAACTATTGCTATCACATACTTATCTAATTGCTATATTGTGTGACTTTTTCTAATTGACATTTTGTTTTGGTTTTCACTGTTCGTCTTTTATTATTTATGTTACATGTCACATGTTTACCTGTGAGTAAACTGAAGATGATCACTGTTAGTCTCAGTATGTTGAGATGAGCCTCTTAGAAAACAAGCAGCTCAAAGATGAGACAGCAAATCTATAAACTGACTGCTGATTGAATAACTGCTCTGGGACTTCTTGAGCTGCAGGTAGTGTCACATGCGCCAACTTTAATCATCTTTAAGATACCATGATTTGAATCCCAGTAGGCAGGGAATGCAAACAAATATGTGGTTAATAGACAAAAATGTACATCAGGAGGGCAAAATGAAAATATGGCTCAATTGCAAGACACAGAGTAGAATGTATGTACTGTATGTCACACATATAGAAGGCTATACAACTGATTTAACCGAGATTTAGTCTTAGTCTTTAGTCAGAGATTTTGTTGATGTCAACTCAAAAGTCATTCGCTTCAGATTTTTTGCAATGCATAGCATCTTCAGGGCTGTCATGAAGCTTTTTTGACAAGGATTGGGCATAATTAAAAGTTGCTAAAATATTATTATATAAATAAATAATATAGCAGGCTATAAATGTTAGCACAGCAACACATGAAACGCATTTAGACACGCCGGGAAAATGTCTGATGAGCCGACAAATGTGAAGGCATCAGAGCCAAATTGAAATGAGAGCCTCAGATAAGAAGACAATAAATGATAAGGTATTTCATTGTCTGATCTAGAAGTTTAGCAGATGGTTACTGGACAATCTGACAATCATTTTGAAAAATGGCTTTGAGCCACAGTGGCTCACTAGCAGATTTTCCACAAATTTATGTAGCTGATTGCCCAACACTGAATTTATGTTAGACATATGTATAAGCTGATTAATATTAAGACTTACACTTAACTAACTTACTGTGGCTTCAATAGCAGGACGGTGCACTCAACAAAATAAGAGAAATGTCCCTTAAAGCAACATTGCATCCATTGACAAAGACACCGGTTCGCTTATGCTGCGCCTCTGATACTACCCACAGAGGTGCATCAGAGCTCCAGAGAAAATTTCACGCCGCATCTGAGACCTTCTCACAGAGGAGGATGCGAAGAATTGGCGCAGAATCCCCACACTTAAAGGGCAGTGTGAAAAGGGCTACTAACTCACTGTTACCATATCCAATATACCATATTATATTATAATATACCATCAAATAACTAAATGTTTCCCACGATGAACATTTCCTCATTTCCTTAAAATGTTACCAATTTTAAATAAATCTTGGATTCCTCTCCTTTGAAAGTTACCCTGAGGGTGCCAGTGAACCACAGTCCTCTTTAAAATACCAGGTTGTCTCAATTTTGGCCCCAACAAAAAATGATCTCAGGAAAAAGTGTGAACAAAATTGCATTCCCTTTAGATCAGTTTCCTCTGTTTTGTTCCTACCACCCCTTGGAACAGTACATCATCAAGATGTCAGTGTCCAGACAAGATGATGGCATTTACAGGCTGCAATGACGATCCAGACGGCAGAAAGAATCCTTGCTCAAAACCAGCTGGCACACAAGAGTGCAGGAACGTTATCATGCATTTTTCCTATCTTGCTGTCCATCATGATTACTGAATAATAATGTTTCATCTAAGTTGTCTCAAGGTCTAATTTGTTATATCCTCAGCTTGTTTACATTGTTTACACCATACACATAAGCACCACAGTCCAAATGCAAGCAAATTGATTCATGTGCTTTACGAGAGCTAGATCAGCAGCGCTGTGTCACAGTACTAAATAGCTCATTACCGCTACCATACTTACTCCAAATCACATAAAAAATTACATCCTTACTGGGTTAGCTTTACTCTATTGCAGTGGCATCTCTATGCTGACCAGGTAGAGTAATTTTAGAAAGCTAACTCACCAGCATAATCCACTTAATTATAAAGATCATCTGGATGATAACATCTCTCTCAACAGCCACCATTCAGTTCAACAGCTGTCTCTCTCTGCCAGTTCAGCCAGCTGCCCTCAATTTGAGTTATAAATGCCAAATCCACTCTTCTCAAACCCAACTGAGTTTCTGTCTCAAACACCTGCCTGTATTGCATCGTCTAGGGCAGGTGCAGCTCTGTGTAAAGTGATACTGGCAGCTTAAAAACCAACCACCAACAGCTTGCTTGTAAGGCCTTTAAGGGACAGCTGTAATCAGCTACAAAAATAACCTGGGTTACATTACCTGATGCACACGGATTAGTACCAGCAAAGTTAGCCATGAAAGCAAAGATGACAGCAGTCATAGTGTAAAAATTAAAGATTTATACTATTCTTAAATAGGTTTAAATCCTCTTAAAATAAAAAATAAAAATTCCACTGTACTACGGTTATATGCACTTGTTTATATGTTTTATAAAACCCTACCAAAAAAAACATTTCCAGACTGATCCAGCCCAAAATCCTTAAACGCTTAAAGATGAGCTCTATGATTTAGCTCAGTAAAAACATCACTCTGACTACAAATGGTGTTCGTGAATAAATAATTCTATATGAAGTTTTGAATGTCTTTTGCATGGTTGAGCAGTACATCGATAGTTTACATATGGAGAGCTGTGGGCATGCCAGAGAAACAGAGGATGAAGGGGAGCACTCAGGTGTTCCACAAGTGCAACAGCACATTTTCTTGCCCTTTCATAACCCCCGGTTATGACAGCAACCATAGAGGCCTACAAATCAATAAGACCCTGCTGACTTTACTGGACATAAACAGCCAAACACAATGAATCGAACATGTGACAAAACAAGTAGTTCCTTCAATTAGACAGTAACTCAATAAAATTGACTGATTGAATTCTAGTAACTTCTAGAGGCTTAGTAAGCTGCAGGTAGTGTCACATGTGCCAACTTCAATCTTTTACATACCGTGATTGAAGTCCCACTACCCAGGAGAATGGAAACAAATATAAGGTCAATAAACACTGACGACCATGTGTATTTGACACACACACACATACACACAGAGAAGGGATTCAGTGTGAAGGATGAAAAAATGTATCCAATTTATCTAAAGACAAAACACACATACACACAAACTGACTCTGTCCCACAGGCACTGTATATCTCATTTGTCTGTTATACTGGCACTTATACCCCACTTTCATTGAATTGTGCCACTTGTGTGTAAAACACGAACAATTTAAGTAATATTACAAAGGAACTGAAAATTCAGTTGTCTTTTACTGATCTTAATTAGGTTTTACTCCTTGGAGAATCTGATCTCAGACAACTTTTCCTCTCCTGAAATGATATGAGCATTGTCTTATTTTTGTATTTCATAGGTGCCTCCAAGGTCCAGCTGTGAAACAGGCTCTATTTCAGCCAAGACATCACTCAAAATGCTTCAAAGCAATTTCTTCTCTTCTGCATCCTCCCCTGTCAAATCTCAATCCCTAAAGAAGTGAAGCAGATTGACAGCAGCTATTTTGAATTTTGAGGAGTCCACTGTGCAGTTACAGGGCTACAGGGTACTGGCAAGATGATAAAGCTTTCCTAAACTCAAGTATAATAAATTATGAATTACAAAATTCATTTTACACTAGGGCCCGTGTCCACATAATGTTTCCTTCTAGCATAAAAACACTGCACATGCGTTTTGAGGGCTGACTTCACAGAAGAAATCCAGCTTGCAAGAATGACAAAACAGTCACCAGCAACATTCAGAGTATGGATGGTGTGCCCCTACAAATGGGCTTTCTGCTCTGTTGTGATAGTTCATGTCTAATGTTCTCTAGATAGTGACCAGAACAAGCTTCACCTCTATTTTCCAGGACGACGTATGACAACTGCCTAGTGTCGACCGATATGATATGGTATGATATATATGAATGGTTGTCTAAAAAAGAGCGACGGTTGCTACACTCTGGATTGGACTTAAACATCGAAGGGGGTCCTCTTTCAACCCAATTGCCAGATATGTTTTTATGAATATGCTTTACATTTCTTTGGTTCTCAATGTTATGTTGTGATAACATTGTGCTTCTGGTCTGGTTAGGTTTAGGCACAAAAACCACTTGGTTAGGGTCAGGGGTGCCGCCAGGGGGGGAAAGGTTAGGACGATTCCAAGGGCCCGGCACTGACAGGGGGCCTTTTGAGACATGGGCAACCTATACAAGGGCCCAACTAGATTTTTTTTCATGGGGCCCAAAATCCCTGGCGGCACCCCTGGTTAGGGTTAAGAAAAGATCATGTTTTGGCTTGAAATACCTGTTATGGGTTAGCGTTAGTAACACAGTGGGAGAAGGCCTGACTCCTCATCAAAAATATACATTTTTTGCTGCAACAATACCAGTTGGAAATCATCCAGAGGTCTCCTTAAACATATGCAGAGGTTTCATACATACAAATGTTGAACTGCAGTCTCGAAACTCTGTATTGTAAATGTGATATGACTTGTATTGTAGAATTATCAATATGGTAACATATCATTTCTGGTTTGGTAACCTACAAATCTTTATCTTGGTGACTGGGCTGCCGTTTCAAATCAAAGTGGTGATGACATGAAAACTTTTAATTAAGCCGACATAATTCTTACTGAAATAAAAAAAAAAGATATAGACACATAAATGGAAAGATGAGAGAATTTTAATTGTTATAACTTCCTGTTTTATTAAGATTTAATGTCGAAATGTTTATGATATTAAAAATCACTCCAAATCCTATAAAAAAACCCTATTTTTTTCAGTTACACACCTCAGCCAGGTTTGAAAAAAAAATTACAGCCACTTCTAACAGTAGTACTTACAAAAACACAATATTTAACTCTGCACTCAGACTTGCATTGTTCTGTTTTTTTAGCTGTTCTTGCCAAGTGTTCTGATCCAATCAAATGTAAACTCTCCATAAGCTTTGGGAAACACATACACACAGATCATAAACACACACAAACAAATGCATGCCTGTTTGACGAAGCTTTGCTCTCACACCATGCAACACCATCCACCCACAGCAATCTGTATCACATTCTAACAGGACAGAGGAAAGAGCGAGGTAGAATCAGGTAGAATTAGGAGCTCCATATGTCTTATTACATTCAAATGTTGTTCCAAAACACAACCACTACAGTTCAACAAACAGCACATAACATGTTGTTCCCAGTGCAGATTAGAAAGCTCCTTACACTGCACCATGCATGACAATCACATCTAGACTTCATGGATCAGTCCCAACAACTTGGTAAATAAAAAATCTCAGCTTTATTCACCATCATTGGCCAGAGTTCCATTTTTATCTAGCAATTTGTTGTTTCTTACTTAGAAACAATATAAACTATTATCGGATAAAAGAGAACAAAATTAGTGTATAGGGAAAACAAAAGGCAGTCTACAAACGTAATTGAGAAAGTGTGACAACCCGTTATCGTCTCAGGTTACATGTTGTGAGACATGTGGCATTGTTCATGTGCCAAATAACGGAGTGATCGGTGTGACTCTCACAGCTGCCACAAACAAAAAGCGTTGTGTTGTAAATCCTCTGCTGCACAGCTCAGCGGGACATCTTTATCTTTATCTAGATGAAGCTGTGTACCCTGACACTGATAGAGACAAAAAGATACTGCAGGAGAAACTGGAGAAAAACGGTTTTATATACTCCAACAGAAACATACAGTAGACAGATGCTTTGGCATTGGTTGCTTAAGGTGGCACACCAAAAACTCAAGTGGACCATTCCTTTCTGTGCCTTGTTATGCGTGTAGGTGCACAGCTATGCACTGAGATAACATGCTTCCAGTACTGTTGAACACAGAGGCTGGTATGAAAGGTTTTTGCTGAAAGCTATGTGGAATAATTTGAAAAGTAAGTGGACACAATCAATCATAATGACATCAAGAAAGATGACATAATCCGTTGTTAACAATGTCGGGATAACAGTGAAAGACAAAGATCTAACAAGTCCACAAGAGAATAACAGCTAGCCCAGCAGGCACTTATATAAAATGTTGAATTAGCAACACCTTGGAGTACCTAAAGATAATACAGTGACGTTTAGAGTGTGGATTAAAGATGCTTGGTCACAGATCTTACAAAACTACTTTTAGCAGCAACTGCCATGGAACCGTGTCAGTAGCGGTTGCTATAGAAACAGCATGTTGGAAAAGAAACCAACTGTTGGTAGCAAAGCAAAGTTTGGTCTATTTGTGTTCTGATTTTTATTATTCATCTAACACAAAGAAGATTAACAGCTTTTTATCCTGTGCTAATTTAACGCTTGAAACAAGCAAGCAACTAACCAGGTTAAGAAAAGCAGTCCACTGGTCTAACATTGTACTCCTATAGCACTGTTAGACTCATGGTTTCAAAACACATGGTCAAAATCAATACAGTCAAACCAGAGGTAGGTATCTCCTTTTATTTTCTGTCTTCTTTCTTATCAAAGCCTAGCCTGTGTAGGGTTGTCAAAAGTATCGAAACTCAAAAAAGCATTGATACTAAAATGTTGTATCTGGATACGATACTCATTTTCAAAGTATCGAAATGTTGGTGACTGTATTTTATTTATTTATTTTTTGCACTACCTCAGACCTGAAACTTGTTATCATAGTTGCAGTTTCTTTTTGCACAACTGTTTTATTATACATTTTTAACGTGTGGTTTTGTTAATTGTTACATGTTGTAACAGAGGTTATTTTTGCATTTTTCTTGTTTATAAAAATATTTCTATTGAATTTTGGGGTCTTTTTTTTATCCTTGTGGTATCGAAAATGGTATCGAGTATCGAATATTTTCCTGAGTATCGGTATCAAGTTGAAAATTTTAGTATCACGACAACCCTAAGCCTGTGTGACCCACTTAGCCACAGAGGAAATGTATCAGATTACACGCAGCTTGCTCTGGAGCAGCAAAATACTTTATGCTACTTTTTTAACACATTCAGAAGTAAGCCCTCAGACCTGTAAACACACTGACATGTATAGAGTAGGTGGAGTTAACCTTTAAGTTGGCTCCAGCAAAAGTAGGCACCCTCTTTATGTAATTGTCCTTGGTCAGAACCCCCCAAGCTACCACAAGCATGCAACACAAACTCTGCGTGTTTAACTTATCACACAAAAGCCTCTGGAGAGTCAGCATTAAAAAAGAAGAGAAAAAACAAGTAAAACATAAGCTACCAGACTGTTCATTCTGCCTCTGTTTTTGAAAAGGCTAGCCCCCTCGATCCTGCATGCGAAGCTAGCACATTCCGACTTTATGAAATGAGTTTCCATGAGTTTCTTGAGTAAAATCACTGAGGAGGTTAGCGGGAAAACGATCATGGGTGATACCTGCGGTAATCAGCTGAAATAGAGTAAGTAGCAAGGTATTGCAATAAATTATGCAACTGCGCCACTTTTAAGACTTTAGCGGCGTTAGCTAAGTGGGCAAAGCAACAATAATAGTGTTAGTAGTATTCACATTATATGTCAATAACCTAGATCTTCATGAATGAATGAAACACTGTACCATTCGCTCTAAGAACAAGGATTAGTGGCAACACTGGTTTCAGTAAACTGACAGGACATGTCAGAAGTCACTTTCATAATTCTCACAAGGCACCACAAGGGCTAGGAATAAAGATAATGACAATGTGAAAACGATGGGACAATGGGGTTGCTCCTAGTGGTGAAACTGCAGTTCCCCTCAGCTTTGGCACTCAATGAAGCTTAATGGCAAATTTCAGCTTGTTCAGCTCATTTTTCAGTTTCTGACAAAAAGCTAAAGAAGTCAACAGCACACTCCTTCAGTGCCAAGTGGCAGATGGACAAAGTTAGTGTCTAAACTCGCTGGTAAACATGGTGGTGCATGTAGCTGCCAGCTAGAGAGCCACATATTTATCTCAGGTGTTAGTTGAAATCAAAACCAGAACTAAAAGAGAGTATTAAAGTTGAAGTACAGGTGGTTCGTGTAATCAGCCAGCTTTCTGGATGTTCTTTCAGGAAGGAGGAAAATTTCCTCCTGAAAAATGTCAGGAGGAAATTCCTCCCAAAATGGTAAGCAACATGTTGATAAAGGTTCTTGTCCATTCTAAGGACAATACACACAGGCATAATCAGTGTAGTGTAGTTTATGCTGTTTAATGCAGCCAGGACTGCACAGATGTGCACAGTGGGGAGACAAAACCACTTCTACATAAACAAATGGCTAGCGGAGGGCTAATTCCTCAGGTCAAGACTTTGATGTCCACTTACATCTGAAGGATACAATCCATTCCTTTGAAGACAACAATGTAAACATATTGGCCAGAGAGGACAGATGGTGTGAAAGACGAATAAAAGAATCCATGTCAAACTGGAACGACCGTCTTTGAACAGAAGAGGTGGCCTATGACATTATTTATCACCCACCCACATTGCTGTTCTGAGTTCCCTCCCTAAACACCGTATTCGCACATGGGCTCACCTATCTCTAGCAACCCACATAAAGGTCAGTTGGAAGAACGACCCACAAGTGGTCCTAACGACTCTGAATCTCAGCGCTCACATGTGTCCCTAACCACTCTGTAAGGACACTCCCACCCAGAGTTTAAAAGCCTGCAACTCCCCTCCAGTTAGTTCGAAGTAAAAAAGCCTCTTGGATGAGAGGTGAAACGTCTTTAAGAAACTGAAACACATGCAGTTGCCTACGATATAGAACTTACCATGACCTGGATGACTGAGAACCTTCATCAACCTATTCGGACCCTTATCATAGAGGACTGACTTAAGATGTACCTTATTAACATATCTAACCAGGCCTACCAGGAAAGTCTTGGCTATAATTTAAAATGGGTTTAAATTGGTTTCTTAAGTGGGTTTTTACAATTGAAGCATAGCAGTGCCTCAGAGTTTCCAGTTACCAAATTGTTGTTGATATGAAAAACAACCGGTTTAGTATCATGATCACTTCAAAGGTAATGACATCCAGGAAGCGATTTTCTGAATGATACTTAGCTTTGCAACACACTGGTTTGAATGATAATAAGTATCAAGAGATTTGGCTGAAGGCCAGCAAACAGAAGTGTTATCATGTCTTGTTGCAAAATTAACCAATTCATCCTGATTGCATTATCATAATAAATATTTTCCCCATCTCACCTGGGGCTAAAATAGTGGTTATTTCTAGTTTCTTATGTAGACAACTGTAGAAAACTGAAATGGAAATATCAGATTTACACCAATAAACATTGACAGAATCTCCACATTGGTTTAATTAAATTTGACTTAACAACACCTCATCTTTGTGCTAGTTAATATGGTGTCTATGTATGTTACTATATTCATGTGGGCAATAACCTCCAGAAGTTGAGTGAGTCATGACTCACCTCACGTACACTGATATTAGAGTGCCCATTGGTCTCTCTCAGACACTTTTTCTTTAAATCTTTCAGCAATTTTAGCTCATTAGTACCACACAGGACCTGAGACCATTGTGGACTGTATTTGCTTGTTATTTCACAAGGTAAAAATACCTGCAATTACTATCATTACTACCTGTTGATCTGTGGTTACACACACACACACACACACACACACACACACACACACACACCCACACACACACACACATACACATGCAAATGCCTATCACAGTGTACAGATCCCTTTAGTGGTTTGTTCCCATGGAGACATGATTGTCGTTCCGCCCGTCCTCCTGTGCTGACTGTCACACACTGGCCTCTCGTCTGAACACTGGTATTTGCTGGTTGGAAGAGCAGCAATGGTAAGGGCACCGCCATTTATAAGAAGGTGGAACTAAGTTAGATTTGTGTGCATACCAAGAACGTAACCATACCATCATGAATGTTTTCGAGATGTTTTTTCTATCCCAATACTGACTCCATGGCCTCAGCTCAGGGGATCTGCTGGTACCAAGTACCAATGACATCACCCAGAGGAAAATTTTACTGCTCAAAGCTTGCTCCTTTATGGCTATGGAGCCGTAAAGGAGCTCAATGAAAGTTCTCATTTCAGTCTCGTAGTCCTTTTTTGGTCTCAAAAATTTCTCATTTGTTTCTCCTAAAATTCCTTAGGAGCAATAGGTGAGACTTGAGACTTTATCGCTTAAACCTTGCTCTCTTGAGATGTTACAGGACCTTCTCGCACTCTCACTGAATCAAGTCTCAAAATAAAGTGCTGCATTACTGGACAGAGCTTTTTCTTATGAATAACACCCAACGGAACACCTGGATTATTTTCTGTAAAAAAAATGAAAAAAATATACAATTCATAACCCTCACCTATAATGCCGGACTTTCCTTTTGGAAAGTGCACAAGAGCTATATAACAACACACTTTGTCTTCATGTTGAGTAGCATCCCTGTCTCTGCTCCACTTTGTGTCTGCGTGGACTCACAGACAGGCAGCAGAGAGAGTGGGACGGTAAATGACAGCAAAATGCAGTAAAGACTCTGAGCTGAAATGACAGGAGTGCAAATAAATAAGATAAATAAAATGAAATATATGTTTTTGTCTTTCAGTTACAGCTGGCAGTCCCTTTTGCGGGGGCAGACGGCATACGTGTGGATTTGACCAGCAGATAATCGGATGCTGTATGTGACAGTGATCAGCCAGTCACCTGTCATGGCGATCATACTGAAAACCATCAGATTTCAATCCATGGCTGATAAATTGTTGCATCTCTATTATAAGGTAAGATAATGGCAGGGATAGTTGTTGCACTAAAAATAATTCAAAATGAATGTAATATCATTTTTTCTTCATGGATGGGTCATGATACCCAAACCACTTTATAAGGTCAGCATTGGGGCCGATATCAACTCATTGTATCAGATGTCTTTCAGTCAAAGTTAAACAGGAGACCAGACACAATGGAATAGAAATCACTAAAGAGTCAATCGCCGTTTCCAGTGTGTGTGTGTGTGTGTATGTGTGTGTGTGTGTGTGTGTGTGTGTGTGTATGTTTGTGAAAACTGTCATTCCAGAGTAACCTTTGCAGATGCAGTTCAGAGACATCTGCCCTTGTCACTGTGTAAGGTGAAGAAGCAAACATGACAGACTGTCTGGCAACCAATGGCAAACCATTTAAAGGTTGGCTGAATATCTAATGAGCCAATGCCAGACAAATATGCTCAACTTACAGTATGTGACATTATTTGTCTCTCGATCCAAATAATGCTTTTATCAGCTGTCCTTTGCATTTAATCTGTTTTTTGGGTCTTTAGGGAAAGCAGAGGGGTGTAATGTTGAAAACAATAGCAAAAAGAGATCTCTAACACTGAAAACATAACGAATATGCTCCCATTGGCCTTTTTCACACCATTTTCCTGATCATCAACTTTGTCCAGTACCCAAAGTTTAGGGCAATTCAGTTGAACTGTGTATTAAAACAGGTTGAAGGACACGTACAACCACACAGTGTTTGTCCCCTGACAGCTCAAAGAAACACAACTGCTGTGACATCATGACCATCCCACCTCCAAACAAAGGGGCAGAGGACACAATGAGGAGCAGAAGGTAAAGGCTAATAATGGAGAGGAGGAGAGGGCAAGTAGAAAAAGGAAAGTGGGGGGGGGGGGGGTTGCATGATAAGGAGAGGGAAAGAAGGGAAGCAGAGCTCCATGGGTTACATTCCCATTATGTGTGGGTGACACACGGCACAGCAGTGTACAAGCCTCTTGGTTACTGGGTGGTGGGAATGTCATCTGTTCTACAGCACACCAGCACACACAATCCTCATCCCCTCTTCACTTTGGATCAGCATCAAAGCTCTTCCACCCCCAACTATCTTGGCTTCGACACAGTGCACGAGGCACATGTGCATATTCCTCCTGTTGCTCCAAGGTATACACATCATATTTGAGATGTATGTTCCTTTCCTCTATCTCTCTCATCCTTTCATCGTCCCCTCTTCTCTTGGAGTATTATCCCATTTACAGTGAAATACGTTTATCTCTGCATGTCGTTCTTCATCAATAGGATGGAAAGGAAAGCTGTAACTGCTGTTCTAACACCTGAGGCACTACAGCAAACTAGCTGGCTTACCAACACAGACAAAATGCTGTGCACCAGTGTGCATTATCACTCGTTTCACTGTCTAAGGCCTTTCCCTAAAACCTCATTAAAATCTGTCAAAAACTTTTTACTAACTAAAAAGTAATCTGAGTTAGCCTCAGTTGACCGAATCCATCAACCCGTGGCATGTACAGATGTGCAGAGGAGATTTCTCTGACTAATTCTAAGAGTAATTTTGTTTCTGTCTAGAGGAGTTAATTGGCACAGAACAGTTTGATTGGATGATTTTGTCTCCAAGCCTACATAACTTATTTCACATAGTTTTGCTGCAATGTGAGAATCAGTTGTGCATCAGTTTTAAGCACTTAACAGTACTCTGTATATACTGTATATTTAAGATAACTGTTCTTCCAGTTTCTTGACATTTATACTTTGCAGATGGTCCAAACAACTAGTGATGCTGCTGAACATAGAAATAAAACAATCCTCTCAGAAATGGTGTTGATGTGACGCTGCCACCGAAAGAATTTTCACAAATTCAACCAAACCCTGAACCGCAGTCAAAGGAAACATAAAACCTTAGCCACAATTAACTCATTTTTATCAATATGTTAACATTTATGTGGTTTTTCATATATTAATATCAGATCTCATATATTGCCATTGTGGATAAATTCCACACAATTCAAATTTAGATATCAGTGCCTACGACTAAACATTTTATTTGTGGAGGTTCGTGAAAGTGCTGTACTGGGCTTTTGCAGAATGACAGGAATGCTACTACTTACACTTCATGTTAATGTCCTGCTCCAATCACTGTATTGCTGACACAGTGAATATTGTCTTTTGGTTCCTGATTCTAAACCCATTATCAGATCACTTGCATGTCTGCTGGCTTGTGTGTGTGTGAGTGAGTGCACGCTTGTCTGTTGTGTATATGGATAAAGATAAATTGTGTGTGTTGTGCAATCTTATGAGACCTAAAGGGCAGATCGATCTATGCTAAGTTTAAGTTGGGTTTCTGTGTGTGTGCGAGGGAGAGTGGGGTGAGAGGATGAGTGTGTGAGAGGGACAAAGAGAGGGGAAAAAGAGAATAAAGCAGATTTTATTTTCAAACCCTCTCAAATGTCGTAATAAATAGCACCTCGGCAGCCGTCCATCAGTAACTGTGAGCCTTTCCTATTGCCCCCCCTCCATCTCTCTTGGCAGTTGAAGCAAGCAAGCTTCCAAGTCTTCCAGCCTAATTAATATCACAGGAACTATTGACACTGGATCTTTAATTAGCCTACCCTCGCCTCTCCTGAAGGAATTAATTTCACATTTGTTGTCGTCCAGGTTTAATGGCTTGATAAACATCTCACCCCACCACAGCTACTGTAGCCAGTGTTGAATCAACAGGTGGTGCTTAGTGGTTAGTACAGTCGTCTCACAGCATAAAGGGCCTTGCAGCATCATATATAGGATCTTCCAGCGTATGTGCCATAAATCGTTTAATCGGATTTCACCAGGAATCTGACCCTGGGACAGGCATTAGCAATAACTATAGAGTCAACCTTCTCACTAATGGTCTTGTTTTCATATAGGTCATAGTATTAAATAGAGACTGTTTTATAACCGGCTAAATACTCTTTGTAGCTGTTTTTAAATGAACTGAGCACAATGTTCTGTTCATGCTGCCCTCTTAACCCAATCACTCATGAAAATGAGACTTAAGGTCAGTGAGGCTTTTACCTGGTACAATAATGGATATACACTGAGAGAGTCTGAGATCATGCTGAAAATCTCTAATTTTGTCAAGTAAACCTGGAAATATCCAGAAAATAGATTTCCGGATATTTCAGAAAATAATTGAAAATGTCAGAGGTCACATTTCTATTCTAGCCAATTGGGGCTTTCTCACTGTCACATCATGGCTAGACTAAAATTTTTGAAGAGGGCAGTGCATGGAACTCAGAAACTGGACCAGATGTAGCACGATAAGGCAAACCCAAAGTGACCACAACATCAGAATCATCGAGGTTAGTTCCCTTCTTCTTCCTAATGTGTGTTGTGGAGTCTGCAGATGATGTGTAACATCTGCACTCATTAACAGATGGTTCCTGGCAGCTGTCTGAAGAATTTCAATGGCCTTCTCTGCCCTCTATGTCTCTGCCATTGTATCTGTATTGACATGAAACAGCATGCTGGTCTTCCCCTCCACCCTGGTCCAGTCAAAATCTGAAATCTCAATTAAGCTCCCTACCATGCCACCACCAGTAAACAGTAGGCCATAATGTGAAAATTAGCTAATCTGAATTGCAAGTTCTTTTTCACACAGGCTTTCCTTCCATTACTGGGCGAAACCTGTGTGAAATAGGTAATGAATTCATCTCTGCAGTGTGAGCTGTAATTTGCCATTATCCTCTATTCTTTACCAAACAATATCTGCTCATTTTTCCCTTTTTGCACCTGGTCCTTTTTGTTGATTCTCAGTTCCCATATGCTGACCCGCGGTACTGTAGGCCACTAATTGGTTCAAATAATAGACATCATTTCCTAGTTTGTGCATTTTACCAAATAGAGTCATGTGTGTCTTTGTGCAAAAGCAGTTTCTTACACAGGAGAGACCTGTTCTGTTCACACGACTGCATAATCATGTCAGACACATTATTTGTTAACACATCTTAAAACTTAGTGAATAGTGGCAACTCCCTCAACATCATCTGATTATTCTACAAAGATGACTGCATAATGACATTTCTATTGGTAATCTCCTATACAACATACATACAAAAAACAAACAAACAGACCTTTAAATACATAATAATCATGTCAAGAAAAGTAACCTATTCATGGTGGAGTGAGGAGAATGAGTCTCTCATCACGAACCATGCCAGTGTGTGATGTTTTCAGTCAGGACGCTTTCTATTACTCCTCTGCAATAGGTAACAAGAGCTTTAACCTTCTCAATTTTCCATCAGAAATTGAGCCTTTTCTGTGCTTTTTTAAACAGGGTGATGTGTGGAGACCAAGACAATGTGAAGTTGATTCCCTAAAACTCTTACCTACTCCAACTCAGCTTCGGTCACACACGACCTGCAGTCTGATTCTGATCCCATGAAATAACCAACATTGTTTAGTTTAAAGGGCAGTTGGGAGGACAGCCAGCATGATAATTGTGTCCAATATGGTTTATCCAGAAAATGAAGTTCAGCTACCTTATTGGAAAATAAAATCCAAATAAAACCATGCATTCCTATTCTCTCAATGAATTGTTGAATCTATGAATGCACAAATATTTTTTTTAATTTCCATCTTTTTACCACAGGTAACAAGATGTGTGTCTGTGTGTTTGGATGGCAAGTGTTCAAGATTCCATTATGATACATATTGTGATGGTCAAAATCCCGCTTGCACTCTTAAACTGAGGAGAACCCGACCCCCCTCAGGAAACGCCAGGGCATGTGAACGGAGCGGAGCGTGCGCAATATAGTCGGAGCGCAGAGCGGGTTTTAATCCAAAGGCCAGAGCGATGGTTCCGTTTCGCTCCAGTCCAGCGATACCGCTCTCCACGGGTCTAGGGCATGCACAAGTCCAGACTCACGTGTGCCTTAAACGGTTAGCTTAAATCAGAGATCATTCGTTGAGAGATGGAGTTTGTAAAATATTTCGAAAAGCAAACAGACAGGTCATAGGAATTGCTCCCTCTTTTAAATTTGAGCGAGCGTGGAGCGATTTCCCCGGAGCTGAATGACATTTTAGGTGAGCGGAGAGTGGTCTTGGAGCGGAGCTGTCTGGTTTAACTTTGAGCGATGGAGCGATGGAGCGAAGGAGCAAAGAAGCGAACGCTCACGTAAGCGGGGAGCGGAAATTCTCAGCGCTCAGCTCCGCTCACATGCTCTGGGAGACGCATGTGAAAACAGCCTTCAAGTGTCAAACATCATACATTCCTTTGTAATGCTGTGTGTGTGTGTGTGTGTGTGTGCACGCGCGCTCGTGTGCATCTCACAATGTATTAAAATATGCATCAGTTGTGCCGACCCTAGATGTGTGCTGCTGTATTGACCCAGTGGATCATTAGGTGTCCATAACGCTTGTTCATTACTGTGGCCACTGATCTAGAAATTTCCTACCAACCACTGTTTCCAACACTGAAGGGAATGGAAAAGGTCGGCAGGCAACAGCTTTTCAATGCCTTAACTAATTCATGAAGCTGTGTGTGTATGTGACTGTGTGTGTGTGTTGTATGGCTATTGGGTTCTGGTTGAATTGCTTGCTTATTGAAGAGGGTACAATGTAATAATAGGGTCAAGAGTGCACGTGTCTCATGGCCGAAATATTATCTGCACATGTGATTATATTCTGCTGCTGCTCACAAGCTCCTGTTTCTGTGGTCAGAATCAGGGGCAGCACCATGTTTATTGATTTGCCTGTTCTGTCTCATCCTGTCCATGCTTGAGTCAGGTGTATGCATATATAACACATACTTTTACAGATATAACTAAACACTCATCCACACTCTTTTGTGCATAAACGTTTTGTTTTATTTATTTGTATTTTTTATTTTATGGAGTGCCTGCTACAAGATATCCTTACAAAAGTTGTCAAGTTACACACATAAAGCCAGACAAAAGGATGCAGACCACAAATGTAAACCACCCAGTTCACCAAAATCTCAAAGTAAAGTAGGCATTCATTGGAGAAAGAAAAACCTTCGGCTCAACTTTCTTGGTTTGATGATTTTAAAATGTATCAAAACACAAGAACTGAGATATGTTCTTCTGATGAACAAAGATATATAGATAGAACACAAAACCGATCGATATAGAAGGAGTGTGCTCGGAGTCCATTTCTAAGACCTTTACACACACAACACAATATTCTCAATACTCTTGAAAATACTCATGCAAAAGCTTAAAAAGACAAATGTTAAAACACAGGCATTTGGTTCATCAGCTCAGACAAAACCAACAGTTACTCCAGAAAAAAAAGAAAAAAACAATGTAGGTCTTGTAATTGAATGTCAGGGAATAGGCCATTCCCACACCCACACACACTTTTCTGCGCCTTGTGTTGAGGTGAGTAGTGATCATCAAGGGACTAATGCCACCACGACTTTTTGCACTCTACTGCAGTTTTTAGACCATACACACACCTGGGAGTGTTGCATTTAACTCTTTTCACTCAACACTCTTCATTTTTTTTTTCAAGGAAAGTGCTCCTGTTTGACAGCACATAGTGTTGGTCAAAGCGATACCATCACCAGCAGCAAGCTGGACGACTGCATCACCTACCTGCACCTTGTCGGCTTTTTATAAAACACAAGAGCTCAGTATCATACATCATCATACAAGTAGCTTTAAAGTTGCACGCTGTCTTCATGGGATAGAAAACCGTCATTGTCTGAGTATAATTTTAACTGTATTTTGGATTAAAGAGGACAGAGGTGAGGCTTGAATGTGTTCTGACAATGTACTACTACCAGTCGGTTAAGGTCATCGCATACACTTATACACATGCTGTTATTACACTTGCAGAGGACTTTTCTATTTCCTTACTAACTTTTGTAATAGCCTTTATATCCCTTATTAACAGAGAGAAACAGATTCTGAAAGTCAAGTGCTGCTAAGGCTACTGAGGCAATTTGGAGATCACAGGTTAAGAAACATGAACAAGAAAAAACAAAAGGCTGGTAACACTGTGATAGAGCAAGCTGTTGTGTTGTTGTTCTGAATCAAGACCATAGTACCAGAACAGCCCATATGGCCAAATTCCAGTTAATATCTGTGATTGTTTTTCTTTTCACTTCTTGTTCTTGTTTTTCAGAACTAGCTATATTATCAATTGACTCAGAACTGGAACAATTTCAGCTGAGAAATGAAATGCTTCATAGTCATCAACTAACCAAAACAACACAGCCTATGCAATGTCAAAACAAGCAGGACCCTCAAACCCTTTTTGTAAAATTTTAAGTACAACTTTGTGTGGACAAGAAGCTGCTTCAGTGAAGTCAGGTTTTTGCTCATTTGCATTAATGGGAGTTGGCCTGCAGAGCATACAGGAACTTAAAGCGAAACTCTCGCCAAAAAGCAACTGAGGCTTTATTTGGGATTGAATATGAGTCAAATCTTCGTGTAAAAGCATAATTACGACGAAAGAGGCACTTTTAAGATTTACCGTAGTCTCGGTTTTGGGCACGTTCATTTTGAACAGGAGAGGTAGGGGCATGACACGCTAGCATCAACATCGCTATTTTTAGAACACTAAGAAGGCTCGACACAACATGAAACTTTGCTCGTAGCATCACCAGGGTCTCTACTCATGAACACGAGCATTGAGAACATTGTTTGTGTACACAGAGTTTATGAAAAAGAAGGTTTTTGAACTACTCACGTTAGCTGCTGCATCTCCTGCGCGTTGCCGTCATTCCAGGCAAAAAGTGTCGATCCCTGAGTGCGACCTGACAGGCACGCTTAAGGAGCGGTTCACCATTACTCTCCTGCCTGTCAGGTCGCACTCGGGGATCGACACTTTTTGTCTGGAATGACGGCAACACGTTTCATGTTGTGTCTAGCCCTCATAGTGTTTTAAAAATAGCGATGTTGATGCTAGCGTGTCACTTTCCCGTTCAAAATGAACGTGCCCAAAACCGAGACTATGGTAAATCTTAAAAGTGCCTCTTTCGTCGTAATTATGCTTTTACATGAAGATTTGACTCATATTCAATCCCAAAATAAAGCCTCGGTTGCTTTTTGGCGAGAGTTTCGCTTTAATAATTTAGTAGGTAAACAAATAAATACTGGATTGCATTGAGCAGATATGTGTTAAGCAAGAAGAACAGATAATGTCTATTGCATGAACAAGCAAACAGCTGGAAAAGTAAAAGGCCACATTTTTTGCTCTTTGGGCTGTACTCTGTCATTCATCCCTCCCTTAAACCTAGAGTTTGTATAACTCTTTCAATGACAAATACTACGAAAAATAAATACTTACTCATACAAGAGACAGAAAAGACAGGATTGAAGAAGAATGGACAAAATAAATGCACACTAAATAGACAGCAAGTACCTGGTAATACAAATGCTAATAACCCATATGGACACATGAAGTACTTGGAAATGAACTGATTCACAGTGCAGCCACAGTAATTACTGCTGTGTGATCAAAGCAATATGACTGCAAGACTGACAGCCAGATATAATAATTGGACAGAGACAGACAGATGGAAAGACAGGTGGATAAACAGAGCGACGGTTTGGATGGACAGACTGGCAGATGAATAGATAAACAGATGGACAGACAGAAAGGCAGACGGGACTGTAATACTGCTCATAAAGGCAGAGGGAGATGTGGACAGACAGACTTATAAATAGATCAGTGCATAGACAGACACAGACCTATAGACTCTGATCTGAATGTAGTAATTCCGCAGTGTGTGTGTGCGTGTGTATCAATGTCATTAAGCAGTTAAGAAATTGCTATTTGAATATATAATTTCAGACCTGATGAATTGTTTGCCTGAGTTTTAACTACACAGCCTCCTGGGTTAATGTTAAAAAGTGAAGCCAATGCAAAAAGTACCAAAAACTGAAGAGTTCTTCATGTGGCCACTTAAGGCTGTATACAGCCTGCCTGGTACAAAAAACAGTTTAGGTCTCTTTAGCTAATCTTCCTGTTCATGACAACATTAAAGGGAGTGAAATATTACATAACTCACACATTTAATATTTTCATATAATATATTTCATATCAAGGCTTAAAGCTATGCACAATTACAGTGAAACTCTCGCCGAAAAGCAACCGAGGCTTTATTTGCGATTGAATTTGAGTCAAACCTTCGTGTAAAAGCATAATTACGACGAATGAGGCACTTTTAAAATTTACCGTAGTTTCGTTTTTGGGCAAGCTAATTTTCAATGGAGTGCATGGGGCACTTTTACGCTAGCATTGCTATTTTTAAAACGCTAAGAAGGCTCGACACAACATCGTAGTATCACCAGGGTCTTTACACATGAATACGAGCATTGAGAACATTGTTTGTGTACACAGACTTAAAAAAAAAGGTTTTTGAACAACTCACGTTAGCAGTAGCATCTCCGGAGCGCCGCCGTCATGGCAGACAAAAAGTGTCGATCCCCGCATGCGATCTAACAGGCAGGCTTGAGGAGCGGTCCACCATTACTCTCCTGCCTGTTAGGTCGCAATGAATGAATCAAATATATAAAAAAAATCTTAATTTTCATGGTTTATCCCTTTCACAGTCTTCTTTCAGATGAAACCCTCCAAGTGATGGTGCTAAGGACGATCCCAATCAGATACCTGAACCTCTTTCGGTCACTACCCAAGGCTCACAACCAAAGTTGAGGGTATGATTGACTTGCCTATCAAAAGCTTTGCCCTCCGGCTCAGCTGAACCACTTGACACAACTTCCCCAGTGCAAGCTAAAGGCCACAATCTGATGAAATCAACAAAAACACATTCTCTGAAAAAGTAAACTAGCAGTTCTGAGATATCCAAACCAGAAACTTTCTGGTGCCATGAGATCATTTTCTACTGATATCACAAACATAATCTTGAAAAGGAACCACCCTGGGCCAGAGGCCGACATCCAACAATAAGATGTCAATGTGCTGAGAACACAGACACAGGTCTCACTTTAATATGCATTATATAATGACTGTATACTCTTGGGGGACACAGTTTCAAGCCTTCTCCATGTCCACAAAACACCAGCAGACTGGAAGTCCAATGTGAAGACCCATTTAATTATCCAATTAGGTTTATTGCGAAATTCTTTTCAATTTAGTTGTAATTTAAAATAGACTCAGTCAGATTAAGTTTTTTTTGTTTTTGTTTTTAAAAACTGCTTAATTAGCTGCACCAATGCAACAGGACCACCACTGTTATCCTGTGAACAACACCTGTTGTTGGGACATCTGTGGATTTCTTCCACCAGGCTGGTATAGCCACACTGTGGCCATGACCACATGTGTTTGCACAGTGGGGAATAAACATGCTGGCTCATGATATTGATGTCATGTTTGGCAGGAGGGCAGAAAAAGGCCAGCCTGTGACTGTCTGCTGTCTGTGCTAACACAAACCAAACATACAACATACCTCCTGCTTACGATTCTAGGAGAATTCCACTGATTTAACACATCAAAGTCTGTGTACAGGTCTTGTGGAGCACTACAGAATACATAAAGCCTGCGCTACTCCAGAGGGAGCTGCATGAAGTCTGATAAATTGCAGCAGGTTTGGTCTGAAGACTACAAGTCTAAAATGAAAAAAACTGGCGGTTTGAAGATAAAAGAACTGATCTTACAGACCTCTGTAACCTGCTCCACATCTCTGCTGCAGGCTAGAGGCTCGAGGTCACATTATCTGCTACTAGTATAACACACCCAGTCTCTGACTTAACTGTCAGCAGTCGAATTGCACTGTGGGTAATGTGCTAGGGTTTGTCACGGTAGAGGAATAAGTGGAATAAAAAAAAAGATCTCTGCTGCATCTATTTTGATAAATGTTTTATCTGTCCAACAGATGTCCAACAATGCAAGGAGTTCAGTGTTGAGGTACTTGAGCTACTAATGGTGCTTGGGGAATAAGTCTGTGGCATTACTTCTCTAAGTGTGCTACATGGATGTAGACATACATAAGCTAGGAATGAGGACAACAAGAACTGAACAAATCAGGTACAGTATTAAAGAAATACTGGTCAATGTACAGTACAGTCCTGACTATTAAAAGGCTATTATGACTGCTTATGCAAAGCACTAAACCTCTAACATGTCATTATGGTAAAACATATAACCTTCTACCTTGACTTCCTATGGAAAACCATTTGCGATGTAATGGTTAATGCTAATGGCAGGGCAGGGATATGTATCCCAGCCGAACCAATAAATGCCATGCAATGCCTATATACAGTACATTTATAGGATGCAAGAGAGAATATCAAATGTGTTTAAGGCACTGAGACCATTCATAAAGAATTTGTCACACACATTCATCAAAAGCTAATGGTCAAAGCTCTGACAGGTGAACTACAAGGCCAAGTTGTAAAAGAAACAGATTGTGTTCCAGTGACAAAACAGACCAGTGACACCGTAAATATTAATGGATGCAAATGAAATCAGTCAAGACAGTCTTGGCTTGACAGAGAATACTACCCACTGCATCCTCCTTTTACTGCTGCTAAATATTTCATGTTCCCATCTAGACCTGTCTGTCAACTCTGCATACACTGGTTTTGTTTGAGCCATCTGTCTGCCCTGGAAAGATTAGTTATGTCTGGTCCATCCATCTCCTCCTGTATCCCCTATTTTCCCTTTCTCGTTTTATTGTTTTCTTTAAACAACTCTCTTCAATGGAAAAGTGAACTAAAACCCACACAGAAAGTCACCAAATTTGGTTGTGTGCAAATTACCTATGTGTGATTCTGTAAAGATTTTGGTATCGGAATTGGTCTTGTCAAAAGACACTGGTTCAGGGGTCACAAAGGTCATTAAATGGAGCAACATTGTGTACACTAATTTGATCTTATCTATCAAATTCTCTTTCTATTGTTTCTCTCTCCGTCTTTAACTATTCTGACAGCTTCACTACAATGTGTCAGCAATGCATTATACATTACATGTACTATGCACTGTGAAGCAGACTTGCAATTACACCCATTTCTCCCAGGATTCTCCCATATTTCATTTCTCCTTGTGCCTTCTCATTTAGTATAGTCCTCTAACTTTACAATGGCTCATCCTCATCCAGTAGTTTGTACGTTTGTCTAACGTCACTCAAGTTGCCACATGGTGTATAAAACGCAATCTACACACACATAATCCACATATTAGGGATGCCACATTAATGAAAGGTTCCCAACAGTTAATTAACTCATAACATCGCTGTTGTTACGTATTACACCAAACATTTTACATGAAAAGACGCTATCTATGATTCATTTACTGCTAATGACAAACCAAACATTTCCTACTGCTGCAGTTTCACATTAAAAGCATTAAACTGATTAAACACAAGCTGACTTCTGTTTTGAGATATGCTTGCCACAAAAACTGCACCTATAAGGCAAAACAGCAAGTTAGTTTCAGCATTTGTTGACAGCAGTTGAGTTTGAAACATTGCAGGTTAGTAATGGCAGAAGGAGCAGCAGCAGTGAGCTGTTAGATCGACTGCTGCTGGCAACAGGCAGTGCACCTCCAACTTGAACATTTCTTGTAATAAATTAATCACAGTTGTGGCCAAAGAAGTGTTTGGAGTTTTAAAAGAGTAATCAGGCAAGACTTTTACGTGATTATAGGCAATATTCTAGAGTTGTTTCTGATGATCATGTGTTTGGTCTAATATCCTTGTCTGGGCCTCTATTTGGAAACTGAAATTACCTGATTTACAGACAGGTTATATATAAAGCAATGATCTCTTCTGTAATTTCCCTATTACTGTGTGTTTACACTGAGTTCTATTGACTTTAACCAATTCAATAATCTTAAGCAGTTTAAATTTCTCACAAGCAGTTTTTCAGACACAGTCACTTTTTAGCACAGTGTTTCACTTAAAAAAGCTTAATTACACCTCATGACATAATTAATGGTATAGATGTCTGAGCACCAACTGCCAATCAGTCACTTGACTTCAGATGTAAAAAATCATACACATTTAAGCATAATTAAAAATGATTTCAAAAAACCATAAAAACAGATCAATTTATGTATTATCACATCCAGGGTTTCAACCATTTATGTGTATCTGAAAAAAAATGTGGAAGTGACAGGTATATTTGAAAAGATCATCAGTCACAAAACTAAGAATTCAACTACACCCTAACACATGCTCTTTGCTGAACACATACTTGTACACACACAAGGCGTATACAAGACAGAATATGTGATGATTGCGGGGGGAAGGGAGAAGGTGCTGTGACCCTGGGTGGCCTAAATGTTCCTATTCACATATGATGCAAAATCACATGCAGCATTTTCTACAACATGGCCGTCTCAGTCAAATATGTCTTCATTCAGTGTAACAACAGCACAGAAATAGGCCCTTTAATGCTTCCATTCAATGAGCTTTAAAAGAGTAGTGTTCACAATTAAATCTGAATTTAGAACTAAGGTCAACAACAGTCTCTTTCTTTCTTACTCTCTCTCCCTCTCTCACTGTTGCTCTCTCTCTCTCTTTCTCACACACCCACACAGACACACAGACACACACACACACACGCACCCACCAACCGCTAAAAAGCAATTTCTGAGTGTTCTGTGTATAATGTGTACAGCCTGATGAGAGCTAAACGGAAGAGGAGCACTCTGTGGAAGAGAGAAGATTGAAAGATTGGCTGAAGATTACATTAGGGTGTCTGTGCTCTGAATTCTCGATGATTTGGGTGAGAAGCAGGGAAGTCAGGTCATCTCGTCACAACACCAGCATGACAGTAAACCACAATAAAATGTAAACCATTCACAAGAGCATTTACAGCATGGTTTCGAAGTCCCTTATTCCATTTCACACTATACCTATTGAACATAATTGCTGTTTTGTGCCCTTGATTTACATGGTTCATACTGATTCCCTCCACTTCCCCTTTTATCCCCTCTAATGTTCTACCAACATCACACATTGACAGCGGCTATCACAGCCTGTGATTAGGCTTGACATGTACTGACTTGTAGTCATTTTTCCTGAGCAAAACTTTGTCACTGAAGGAGTAAGTTGGCATTAATAATAAAAGACTCATCATTTTATAAACCATTCATTGTTACACAGCAGCCCAAATGATAAAGAGTGGCAGGGTGTTCAGGTATAGAAAAAAATGTAAGTGAGGGTCTAATAATGTTGTATCATGTAATCACATTGTCATTTGTGTGATTTTAAACTATATAAAGAAGAGACAAAGATCATCAATAATATATGTTTTTATGGACTGATCGTGCTGTCACTACCACAAATACTTGTAGTGAAATGATGTTTAATTAAGTTAAATGACTTGACCTCAGTATGACGCAGAGTGGTGTTTTCTTCTGCCGAGCCAATCATTTTCTACACAAGGAACACAGTCAAAATAAAGTAGGCGGTTGCTCCAAATTTTAAAGCTGGTAGTAACACCAGCTCAGTCGCCAGAATATAATATGAAAATGTATTGAGTTAGCGTGACATCCACATTGTCTGGTAATATGTACCATGTAGATATTTCAACAGTACGTACCTTGAGAGGTGGAAGTTGAGGGGATGGTGGTGGAGTTTTATCTCGGCAAGGGCTGCCATCCCAGTGACTGAAGTTTGAGACTGCGTTTTGTAGGTGCCACACTGCTGGATATTATTAAGAAAAAAACGTTTTCTTTCTGGCCATGTTTATGGCGACATGTCTGTGTCGTGACATGTCCAGCCTGCACTGTGATGACAAAACCAGGTATTTTGAGTCAAAACCTGGTCTGCTCCTAATACTAACCAACTGTGTTTTGTGCCTAAACCTAACCAGAGCATAGGCACAGTGTCACAACATAACATTTAAAATTGAAAACTAAAGAAACGTAAAGTTGCATCATATCCTTACATAGCTGACATTTGATACACAATGAGTTGGTATTTTTGCTGTGGTTACCTGAAGTCTGAAGTATTTAGTTCCAAGGCGTCAAAAAGTGTCTTAATCATTACTAATAAAATCACGTTCATGGGAAGTGTCCAGGACACATTTTCAAGGTTATTCCAGTACCCATCAGCTGACCACACACAGTCGGGGTATGCTGATGGCTGGACGGTCAGCACTGCAGGAACAGCTGGATGTTCTGATGTAAACGCTCTACTTATGCAGTTGAAGCAAACTGTCCAAGTTTTCCTGAGTTTCCTCATATATTCAAATAAATATCATAAACCATTGTCACAACCATTTCTGCCCTTGCTGTTGTCAATGAGTGTGAGAAGGAACAGAAAGCACCAAAACACAGAGATGCATGTCTAAATGTGAGACATTCTGGAAAAAAGACTTGACTCGTATGCATTGGCATCTGCAAGAAATCTAATAATGAAAGCACCACTTTTGTATTATTGTAATTATAATGTTTATGTCATGTGATGCCATTTTGTCTCCTTTCAGAGGTTTATTTCCATCATTTACTTCCAACATGGTGTGAATCTAAAAAACAATAATTGCACTTGCAATGAGGTTTATGCTTTTAAAGACAGGCTTAATGTTGCTAGAGCTCATGTCACTCTGCCTCAGATAACAAACCTTTCTTTAATATGGCTCAGATACAGTTTCAGGATCCAATATGCAAAAAGCAGAAATAAACCAAAATGATACCCTCGAAGTGATCAGCTCTATTAAAAAGATGTCTGTTAATAAGAAGTGAGATGGAGCTGTACATACAGTATCACCTTCAGGCATTCCAAAGCAGTAAAATTAGATCATTTGCAAACTAATGGTGCGGTCTGACCACAATTAGCAACGCACAATGTAGTTTCTGTTGGACGAATTCCCTCTCTGTCATTGGCCTTGCAGTCACTTCAGCCAAGCAGCATCTTCCATTCTTTGCTGTTGGAATGATTTCCTTGCGCAGTAATATACACAAGGCTAATAACTATCAATAACTCTTGAACTTATTGTCAGTCCCACTGTCTCTCTCTCAGACTGGACATGAAGCCATGATCCCCCAAACTCAAACACATCAGTGTGATCACACCTGAAAATGAACCGAGTGACTGCTCATTTCCACAATAAGGAAACAAGATTCTTCACACACCATCATGTTTGGCATTTTAATAATCATCATGCTGTAATCAAATTGACTAAAGCTGCACAATGCCTGTGGCGCTTGGACAATTTGGTTGAGGGAGAATCATGCATAAAAGTCTCTCTCATCAATTTGACACAGTGCCGTAATTGCATAATCTTATGACTCTGGCAGGCTATATTAAGAAAGGTGGTAATAATGCAAATGGCTTGAAGCCACAACTGCAATGCACAAAAACACCTACACACACAGACAAACACTCACATACACAAACATGAAAAAATGTGGATTCACATGCACAGCCAATTAGTTTGACAGAGGAGAGCTGTGGAGGGACGAGTCACTGCCCCATCTCCCCGGAGCTGACAGGTCGGGATAAGAGCGGAATGAGAAGGAATAAAATAAATACCTGACAAGGTTAAGACTCTTACTGACCATGAATACAAAAATACATTGATTAACTTTGACAGTCGTTTAGGATGAGGATTAGAACCTAACTGATAATGGTTTCCTAACCCTGACCCTAACACCCATAATATGAAGAAAACTTCAAATATCATTTTATCAGGCCGCTGTATGCACACATTATGCAATGATCCCTTAAATGTGGTTGGCAAAGACTTCTGAGAAAGATATTTGACAGAAGCAGTTTAATGGTAAACTGCACTACAACAATAAACCTCACTGTGAATCTAATAATCATAAATTACACCAAGAATCATTTTCTGCATTATAGGCTCGCTATATAACAAAATAAAAGATTTTCATATCAGCACATATCAGAAAACATATGAGCCAACATCAATATATCAAGCTGATATCACCCGATACTATGAGACAGCCAACATATCGGTTGGGCTCTAACAGATTGGCATGTAGCAAACAAACACATTTGAATCAATCCCTGCCATCCTTATATACATATAATAGTGAATATTACAAACACTATTTTCCCTCCAAATGCACTGTATGTCTTTTTTAAGGTGGGCTGCCTGTTCGAGCCCAGCATACTCAAAGCTGAGGGATTAATACCATTGAGAGAGTATTTGACCACAGCAGCTCGGTTTATTTGCCAGCCTCTCTATCTACAAGTTAATCCCTCTTAACACATGAGTATGTCTTCTGACAACTGGGCACATATGCACCTGAACAATGCATTTCTGTTGCTTCTTCAGCAAATATTTTTTCAGAATTGAGCATTATGTGAACATGTGGTGCTATGTAAGCTACTGAACCATAGAGTCAGTTAGCCAAGAGACGAAGAAAATAAAGAGGCTCAAAATTACAACAGCAATGACTTGACTTTGTCTTTAGGACCCTGTAAAGCAGAGAAGAGACAGTTTTGTCCAGTAACAGGTGCATCTGATGTTTTTCTCACAGCAGACTCTCTGACCAGCTGCCACTCCCAGAGCCCTGCCATGGAGAACAGCATTGCTTTTCTTTATTGGACCATTGCTAAGTCACCAGCCTTCTGATGCTGAAGAGAGACAGGCCTTCTACAAAGTCAATATTTGCTGCAATTACACAAAAGCAGGAAGAGATGGAGAGTAGTGGCCAGGCTAATGATTCAATTTAATGGTCATCTACCAGTACAAAAACAAACAAATGGGCATGAACACATGCTTAACAAAACATGAGTGGAACCATTTAGACTTAAAAACATGGATGCACACTCAGATTTAAAGGTGCTTTGAGGCTTCTGGGACACCTCCATGGAAGCAATCTGTTAAAAGGCTGTTCAGTGTCTCGACTGTCTTCAGAGAGCAGGTTGGAGGTAGAGAGTGACAGTCCCCAGACACTCACTGCCAAGTCCTGTTTGGGTCACTTGGCTCTGACATCGTGTCTGTTTGACTGACTGTCTGGCTGACTGACTGAGGAGATTCCAAGTGCCCTGCACCACCTTAACTCTCCTCCCAGCCATATGCCACAATCTATTTTTTCCCTGAGTGAGGCCTTTTTTCAATTCAAATGAAAAGGGGATCTGCCTCTAGTGCCCTGCACTGTAGATTCCCCTTAAAAGATTGCCTGCAAGGCCAAAAGTTCAGAACATACAGTACGTTTGATAAAGTTTGTCCGAGCAAGGCCAGGCTGCATGAGAGCACCGTTGTCTCATCTTCAGGCTCGGGTTGGTAAAGTAGAATCAAGCGACACTTTTTTTCTCAGTTTGCAGATTTCACATCATGACTTTGTGCTCCCTTCTTGTCCTTGTTTATGCATATATTTGCATCTTTGACAGAATGTTATCATACAGCTATAGGGGAACTGTGTATCCATACGTGTACTGTACTGTATGATTGCCTGCAGGACTGTTGTTTTGCAGCAAGAGACAGAAGGATGTCCTAAGGGACCTCAGACTCCATCTGGTGACTTCAGAGTACAGTGGACCCATGAGCATCTCACTTCTGTACAGTATGCTGCTGGCTGTGACATGAAGTTTGGCATGCTGCAGTGAAATGACTACATAAAGGCCAACATAACATAATTAAACAAGCGCTGACATTGTCTCGTAAGATGATTTTTATTTCCCTGTTTCCGAAGACATAGGTGGTCTCTGTAGGATGACTGGTAGGTATCTATCAGCGTTTGGTATCAGGTTCAAAGCAGGACACATAAATAAATAAATCAATATAAAGCCACTACTAAACATTGATTCAGGGATTTTTCATTGATGTTCGAAGGCAGAGCTAACTTTTTACCATTAAGTTTACTAGTTTGCACAGCTGGAGGTAGAAATACAACTCTGGTCTCCCCCCTTTTCATTTTCAACATTAATTTTAATGTAATATTTTAGGTAACACTATAAATGTCTGCCAAGAGCAATATATTATTTACACTACTTTTTAGTAACATTCAACAAAATACCCCAAAAACCTGTATGTATGTATACCAATTAAATAGCCTAGATCTTTTTTAAATAAACAAATGTCCCTGGACTCAAGGATGAGCAGGCAGACAAAAGATCAAAGTTTGATATATTATGAGATCGGAACAAATATATTATAAATATTTAAATGCAAGATTTGTCATATGAAACACAACAGACCTATACCTTTCTGTAATGAAGCCAATGATGACATGACGAGACAACAATCTCTCTTTCTATGCATTTGTATTTTGGTCACAGAACAAGGAATGCATGGACTTATGTGATTTAACAATGTTAATTAAAGTGCGCTCAGAGGATTAGACTTCATCATAAAGGCTACGAGATACAGCTCATTGTAGTCACACAGAGACTTAACAAAGAGCTTATAGGCTCGACTATATTACACACACGCATAGCCTATATTAATATGCCAGCCTGCACTGATAATCGAGAAGTGGAACCACGTGAAGCTACTTCACTGCTACTTCACTATATTTTGTGCATCATATCAAAGTTGGGAATGCAACATCAAGATTGAAATACTTAAAAAAATCACAAATCAGCAATAACGCTGTAACATTAGCCAGCTAGCAGGTAAGCTACTACGACATCAGCAAACTAGTAGTAATTATTTTTAGCTTGTTATACAGGAAATGACCATAATATGTTGAAATGGCAGAGACCTCTAATAACCTCCAGTTTGAGGCATGGGAACACCCTAACACTAGGTGTGAACCTGTAAAACAGAGGTGATGGTGTATTGGGATTGGGAAGGTAAGATATGAAGGTAAGATTGCCACTACATGGAAAATATGCAGGCACCTCATACTAAACTCCATTAATATACAGCTATGGTAGTCTTCACTCTTCAGTACAGACTTTCCACAGGATTTTGGCTGCAAAGATTTGCTTCCATTGAACCAAAAGAGCATTGTTAAAGTTGGCCACTGATGTTGGATGATAAAGCCTGTGTTGCAGTTCATCCCAAACCTTTACTGTACAGCCAAATGAAACAAAACGTTATCTATATCTACCTTTTGTTTAGTACAAACACTGTAGATACTTGAATCTGTTTAATTACAACCAGTGCCAGAGGCAGGGACGCATGTGTGCACACACTTCACACATACACACGGCACTAACAGGGTCTCTACGTGATAATGGCTTCATGGAAATGGTTCATAATGGCTGTATAATCTGCATTACCAGTGGGCACTATGTGAGGCTGACCTGTTCCTTTTCTCATCTCCTGATTTTCTCAGTCAGTGCTTCAGGTACATACAGAGATAGCTGCACAATATTGCGTATGGAATGGTAGTATATATAATGTGTACACCTTTCTTCTTTCATTTTATTTCATTTGAAATTGTTCGCTTCCAATTTCCAATTTCTATCTGTGAAGTCTGTCTCATCATTTAACACGTCAACCCCCTTCTCTTACAGTATCCATCCACTCAACCAACCTAATCCAACAAAACAATATAAATGTGTGCTTGTAGAAATACGGCTGGATAACAAATATTTAGCAGCCTTTCAGAATAATCGCCACAGCTAATATAATACTTCTTTGTTTATTCATTTAGCTTTATCTGTGATTTAGATAGAGAAAACATAGAACTAGTACACACTTTTGAGACGATGCTGAAATTTGTGAATATGAAAAAGAAAAGGTTTTAGAAAATTTGCAATGTAACATTTTGAAGACGACCTAATAGCTGCTCTATCCGTCCTATTAAGCCAGAGGTCGGATTCATCTGCTTCCAATTGGAACATATTACTGCAGGGCAGTCTAATGTACCCCCTGTCGCTTTGGCTTCATCACTTTCATTTACTGCTATTACAGTCCCAGGTTCAGTCTTTCTCTCCGTGCACACTCATGTCTTTCGCTCCCCTTCTTACGCACATGGTGACATCTTCATTGACCACCTGGTTTGATGTCTATTTCTAGCTCTGTCTGCTTCTCTGCCGTCTGTACTTTCTGCTTGTCTCTCTCTCTTCCTGCTTCACGCAGCTGATCTGTAGCTCACCTGGCCATGGCGCATTCTTCACCTCACTACATCTTTTACTCCCATTATGCTTTTGACAATGCTGGTATATAAAGCATGGCAGGTTGAACACAGGTCTAAAATAAGCAACTGTTCAAAAAACTCATGATCCAGTGTAGAGGAAAGATGACTCAATGTGACATTTTGGCACCTGTTTCCCTTGGCTCAGTTCAAGAGCCCCCATAGAACGGCCTGGATATGGAGCCCTATTATACAGCCTTTTGATAGGCAGCAGGGCTGATATGTAGGATCATAAAATCTCTTCCTTTTTTCTCTCACAGAAAAATAGAGAAGAAAGAATTTCTGATGAATTCTGAGCTGATGTTGGCATCCACAGGAACCTGCATACAAAATTTCCGGCATTGCAATATTAAAGCCTTTAAAATCATGTTCAGTATGGATTCTGATTCACATTAAACTCATGAGAGACAAATTAAGAGATTTAGACTTTTTTTAAATAGTGGAGCTGAGATATTTGATAGTAAATATTTTCCTGCTACAAACTTTTAATTTTACATTATGACCTACAAACTACAGTTGCAGATACATTATATGCGAAAGTGATTTAAATAATCGTTCAAAAAATATAAAATTAAAATTGCCATCATCAAGAAAATCTGTCCTACAATCGAGTATACATGATTGGTTGGGGGCATTTAAGAAATGTCTTTCATGGAAAAAAACAGCAGATCTGAAAAAAAGGTGATTTATTAGAGAGACAAAGAAACACAATTTGTATGGGCATGTTTTGCTCCATAAGCAGCATGGAATCATGGGAGTTTTCATTGTTAAAAAAAACACCATCG
>CAEMYA010000076.1:360529-393496 GCA_903131615.1 Diplodus sargus | reverse complement strand
AAAACCCAACAAATTCCCCCTCCTGCCCCCCACCACCACCACCACCACCACTCCACCCCCACTGACAAGCAGCAACACCAGGGATGAATTCTTGACATCTATGTGAGTTAATTACAATGACTGTACATGTACTGCTGGAGATGTGTAATTATCAGAACCTCAGCAAATAGAAGCCTGTGTTTTAGCCATTCAGAGAAAAATAGCTGGGCTTAGACCCCTGCTTTACACGACGAGGGCTCATCTCCAGAACATGAGAAGGAATGGGATTTACGTTGTGCTGTCTGATTTGTGTGCACTGCACATGTATGCAAGCATGTCCTCTGAATAATTCAGGCTACATGGTAATAGTGTTTGAGACCTGAGGTATTTGTAGACTCTTTGTCATATGAAACAGAGTAGTAGAGAGATGAGAGTGAAGATAAAGCACAATACAGTACAGAGAACTAATTTACTCCTTTTTGTCATCACGGCGTATCTCAATTCCAACCCGATCGGCAGAATAAATGTTGGCAATGTAACATTTCTGCAAACCACAGGTATATTGAACCTTTACATTTAGTTTTCTACTTTATGTTGTACCGTATGTCTGGTTAGGTTTAGGGACTAATGCCACTTGGTTAGGGTTAGGAACAGATCTTCATGTGATTCACTGTTATGCAAGCTACATGACTGGTCTCCCTTAACCTGCCAATACTAGCAGCAAATGTTTGTCTGAACTTTGTCTCTTACAACTAACTGGTTGATCTGGTTACCACAAAAATCACCAGACTCCCTCAATTAATTGTGTGATTGTAATAGTTGTTGAATGAGAAGAAACATACCAAACTTTGCGAAAGTTAACTATGAATTTCAGTAAACAGTAACCAATATTTGAAAGAGAGAGAAAAATCCCCAGACTCCCTTAAAAATGTATACATTTTGTGAGTTGTGGAGTTTTAGGAACTGTGTGACCAACTCATTCTTAACTACTTGGGCCTTCTTATTAATCTGGCAAAGTGTTATACATGAAGATATGCAATATGATAACAAGTGATCACTCAAGAAGCATGTTAACGTCAGGTGTGAACTGATGGGCACAAAGCTGTCCACTTCTGATTGGATTACGCAGAAGAGATGTTGATATCAAATGAGAACAGCCTCAAAAACATCCAGTTTCTGTACCGAGATCCGTAGATTCCCCACTATTACCTCTTGATATGACAGTCAGATCATTAAACATGTCATGTGAACCTGTTACATTGCATGTTTTGTAGAAATCTCAATGTCAATATGGCATGTAGGCCTAGGACACGTGTAAACGTGAACAGATGTAAATGTAAACAGGAACATTTATAGCCCTCATTGTATCCTGGCGACTGGGCTGCTGAATTCTTACTGAGAGACAACATAAAAAAACTCACTTTGCCTTTCAAAGTTAGAGCACTTTTTTACGGAGGAGAGGAGGAGGAGAGGAGAAGAGAGGAGAGGAGAGGAGAGGAGAGAAGAGGAGGAGGAGAGGAGAGGAGGAGGAGAGGTCTTGGGAAAAACCTTGAGTGAGATCAGGATCTGCATCTAGCATGTGCAACATGCTTGCTGCATGGTCAAATAATCTGTTCTATCATACTGTCACATATAACTGGTTTAGAGACACTGGCTCACTTGCAGACTCACACAAACTCCAGTCGCCTTGAATAATCAACACAGAAGGAGAGCTGAACGGCCCAAACACGATATAAGCATCTCTCACCCACCCACCTACCCAGCATGGGCCCAAACACACGCGGGCTGCTCATCGCATCTGCTAACAAGACACCCTCGCCAAAGAAAGAAGCTCCCATCCTGCCTCCCTCTCTCCGGCAGCATTTCAGCTGTTCCTGCCTGAACACCCTGAGTGACATCATGATAGAGATCAGAGTAAAACGAGTGATGCTCAGACAGTGAACTGCAACCTTTCTGGTGAGACTATCTGACTACAGGAAACAAAACAGAGGGTCATGTGTGCAGTACAGACCCAGTGATGCACAATGGAACTGAAGCAACTTCAGGTACAGCACAGTACATCTCTTTCAGTTGCGTCTATTACAAAACATTTCAGCAGTCATCATGATGTGCAATTAGAATGCAAGACCAGAGTACTGGCTGCTCCTTTTCACACAGGATGTCACTGTGTAGATGTTCTCATTCATTTAGCCAGAATAAAAAGGTGAATATCTTTTAAACTTTCTAAGATGTATCATTCCTAAATGTACACAGGGGCATAGGTCTAGTTTGTATGTAGCGTTGCATACAGTGACTTCTTTGTGTAATATAAGAGGGAAAACTGTTTTACAGGAGCTGCTATATGTAAACTGTGTGCAGCAGGCAGGGGGGATCGGCAGAAAGCTTTGGTTTGTTACTCACGGGTGCCATCAAAGCGGGTGGCGATGGTGTCCAGGAAGGTGTTTTGAGGGGCCAGCAGCCCTCTCATCACCGGCATCCTGCTCCGGGTCGACTGGGTCCTCCTGCCTCGGCGGCCCGGGGCAGCGGCGCTTGACTCCTGCTGGGACCCGAAACTTGGCAGGAAGCGAGAGGTGCCCGGTGCGCATCCCAGCCCCTGGAGAAGCGCACCGATCCGAGATACGCGCGGTGACTCCACCTTGGCACCGTGGGGGTTGTGACCATAATCAACTCAGCAAAGAGCGACTATCAGCCGTGGGATGCACCTGTGCACCTTCCAGCGGGGGAAAAACACATCAAGAGGACAGAGTGTGTTCGCAAAACCAAGCGCGCCCGAGAAAGAGACGAGGATGGATAGACCGCAAGTTTTTGATGCTGATGGTGCGTGGAGTGAATCTTATCGCAGCAAGCTCCTCCTCAGCCCTCTCTCCCCCTCTCTCCCTACTGAGAGCAGATGCAGAGTCACATGATGCCTTTCGGGTCTTGCCATGCTGTGGCCCTGCTGTAGAATGGAGGTGGGACCCGGAGACAAAGAAGAGGAGAGGAAGGCTGTCTGGGGAGCCGGTGGCCTTTCCCCTAATGTGTGAGAAATGAGCAGACGCCCTTAAAAGGATCAACTGCTGATTACATGAAGCAAGAGCAGCGATATTTTTAAACGGTTTAAAGATAGAAAAAAAAAATTAAAAAAAAAAAAATCCCACCTACGGCATTTAAAAGGAATATCCTCAGTTCAAATTCTAACGCTATACAAGAGTATGTAATGAACCATATAAGCATGTGTAGCTACGCCTATACCTGACTGATTTTAAGACTTTTTAAGCGGACCGTAAGAGAAAGCACGATGATGTCCTCGGCTGCCTGCTCCTCGCCTCCTCAGGACCACATGGCCCCGTGCAGCTGGAGACACCAGAGAGCTGATCAGTCCTCAGCGCACAGGGAGACTCTGCCATCTTCTGGCTATAAGGCGAAATTTAAACATTCTATGTCTTTTTGTACATAGGGAAGGAATAGAAGTCGGAATGTGGCGTAGAACTGTGACTAAATAGTCTGAAGATTGTATCTTAAAGGATCAGTTCACCCAAAAATGTTTATTATGTCTATTATATCCCCCCATGCTGATGAACAGTCAGGGGAGGTGTCATAGTCCGCAAAACATTTCTGCAGCTTCACAGGGAAACAGCATGGCAGCAGTCTCCTAACAACTGAAGTAGTTGGGGACTTGATTTTAAACATTAAAATACATGTTTAATTAAAAAAAAAGAAGGGAAAATGACTCTACACAGCTTGCCTGGTATGATACAAGTCTCCAGAATCCCTGAGAGCCAAATTAATTTGAAACAACCTGATTTACAGCAAAAGCCAGAGTCAAATTAGGCACTACAAACATGAACAAAAAAAAGCGAGAAGGACTCATTAAAAAGCCTTGACTGCAGAGGTTAAATCATTAAAAGGTCAGTCATAAAAAATTGTCACATTGTCCACTATAATAAAGTCCCCAGCTGCTTCAGTTGTTAAGGAGAATGCTGCAATGCTGTTTTGTTGTGAGACTCCAGAAATGTTTTGACCATCAGCATGAGGACGAGTAAATAATGATTGAATTTTCATTTATGGGTGAACTTATCCTTTAAAGTTTCTTGGTTTATAATTAAAACTATATTTGATTTTTTGGGCAATGGAAATCATCGAAAACATAATGCTTAAACGTTATTTTGTTAGATTATATGTTAATATATTATGTTATATAATTCATTCATTCGTTGGATTGGTGACAGCAGGTCTACACAAGGTCATGGGCACAATTTTTATATGATATTGGCAAAATTATACTATATGACAGATATTTGACATAACAATTTCATTATAATACAGTTAATATGGATAACTGCATTTTAACTGTCAATAATAAAATAAAATAAAATAAAAAAGGGGTTAATCAAGGCTTTCTCTCTTCAGGACAAATGTCACTCTCCCAGTCATGGCAGGCAATGCAGTCCTTCCTGACGTTCCCCTAAAAATGACTAAGATAACCTGGACGCACTGCTCAGTATGTGAGCTTCTTGAGCCAGGTGCAGTCTCTGTGAGGAATAGGTGAATGGTTCCTCTCAAGAAAGGACAGCTGAGATGTTTTGTGGGCTGGCTGGTCTACAATTTGGATGTCAGTTTTGTGTAAATCTTCCCACAACTGATCCATGGGATTTGATAGCCTGTGAATATTTGAATCCAAGTTTAGTTGAATAGGGGGTTAAAAATGAATGTTCACTGAATCTAATATTACCTCACTTATGAAATTACAACAATATGCCTTTAATTTTATTAGGAAGTCTCAAAGTTAGATTGCCAACTTGACAAAATAGGCAGCTGTCTCAGGGTCCCAGGGCCCAAAAGTCATTTTAGCTTATCTGCAGTACATTAATGGGAAGTTGGAGGTGATAGGGTATGCACACAGAGGGTGATAGTCTGATAATCAGAGTGAATTGCCATTTCTTGCCATGAATGCATTATAGAACAGCTGGCCAGTCGCAGTATTGCAGCATAACATTTCCCTGAACCCCAAAAAGCATTTTCCCAGAGAGCAATATCATAATAAAGACATCAGCAAAACTGTTGACAGGAAAGCATGAATTACAAACAAGGTCAACAATGAATTTTTGATTCATGGTCCAAGTGTAAAACCTTCCTCAGGGCAAGGAAAGTTTTACATGGGCCGAACGGGAACTTGCATTCAAAAACAACGGGTAAAAACTCTACTGTGCATCTTCGCAGTGCCACGCATACAGGAAGTAAATCCATAAGCTAGAAAACTTTTTTGGCATATGCACCAGGCGCGCAATTCTCATTGGACTGAAAAAGGATGACATCTGTGTTCACTACCTAGTTCTATTATAGGAGCATTCACAGTAAAACATGAAGACCTGTTTAAGAATCAAAAAGGAAATCTAAATTTCACTTTCTAAAATATGTCTCCTTTAATGTTTGTAGTTTGTATGTACTTTCACATATAAAAAGGTAAAACTTAGAGGTAGTAATTGCAGGGATACTAAGGACAGATGTGTCAAATAAGGGATACAAAATCAGCCTTGTTCCTTANNNAACACATCTACCGGGGATGCGCCAGCATACTCACACTCTTGTATTTTTAATCTCTGATGTTTTTTTAAATGAGTACCTCTCACATGCTCATTTTTGGATGCCTTTGTTTGACACTGTCTTTGTCTCTACCTCGTGTGCAGATTTCTCAGGCGTCCTTCTCAGCCCTCCATGCTGTCACTTTCTCCAGTCTACCAGTGCTGCCAGCTAAGTCCCAATCTGGTGAGACCACTCAACCCAGCCACTTGTCACCACCTGATCGCCTGCCTGTCTTTGTCAGTTACCCTGTTGTTCAAATAAATCTTTTGTTTTGGCACAACTCCTCCTGTCTCTGCATTTGGGTCCAACTAAGAACTACACCTACGACCTTTGTGCAGATTACATATCATACGTGACCAAACAGGTGAAATGACCGTTGATATTATCAAGGTGAAATCAGAGTATTGGTTTAAAATGACTTTAAACACCAGTTCACATGGAGTGTACGTATGTGGTGGGTATAATGACAAACTTCAGTATAACCTGCCATTGGCCAGAGTGCACCACAAAAGTAAGCGGTGGTGGACTACATGCGATTAGTAGTTGAACTACATTTTACAGTAACGTGCTTAGCATTTGCATGATTCAAGTAATTGAGTGAGTTCCCCACTGGGTTACGGTTTGGCAGCCTGGCCTAGCAGAAATACATGGTTTGGTCGAGATAAGGTTTGGGTTAAATTAAGGGATTATACTGACAAAGGAACAATTTCAACACAGCAAATGCAAGAGTGACCAGAAGTGTACTTAATGCTGCAAGCAGCATTGAATGAGTCCTTGGGGTAGCAACAGTTGTGGTGTCTCCTTGGTATTTTGTGAAGGCGTTAATAACCTTTAATGATTTCCACATCAATGACCAGTAATCAACAGATCCACTGCAATAACCAGGATGTAGAGCCCACAGACAATCTATCAAGAATCAATGAAAACAGATACGGACAAATGAGAATTGATGGAAGACACCTGACATTTGCTCAGAAAATCCTTAAGGCTGTGATTATTGTGTCCGGTGAAAAGTGTGACTTCACATTGAATGCTGTTACCGTGGCAACAAGTTGGTCTCTATGAAACAGGAGGTTGCTATAACTTTAGAGTATGTTGTCCAGTCGTTTCCAAATTTGATGTATTTGTTAAGAGTCCATGCCATAACACATCCACATGCTAGGTAGGAAGTAAAGTCCTTGCCTCCTATCATTAGAAGTGTTGCCTGGAAGCAAGTAGGGTGAGGGGGTCAGTGGTCTGCTTTATATTTTGTTTTGTTTTTTGGCTGGTTGACGTCCACTCTCAGCTGCTCCAGGAACACCCAGAACGCTGAGGACTCCTGCCCTGTGAAACGGAACATGTCATGAATACATTTTGGACACCACAATTCAACTTTTGCATTGCTGGAAGCTATATTTTTGAATTTGTATAGATATTGCACATGATAAAATGCACATGACTGTCTGAGCATCACTATCGAAGTTGCCCACCATCAGCTGGTCCTGCGGTCATCCATCTTTAAAATGTAGTTATTATAACTGAGGTTCAGGAACAGGACCACGCCAATCCACTCGCTGACCTGCCACCCAGGTCCAGCCAATCAAACCACCCGCATCATCAATCTAACCACCTGCGCTCAATCAACTCAACCACCTCCACGCCCGATCTCATCACCCGTGCAGCCTACATAAGGTAAGCTAAACCATCTCTCTCTCGTTTGTCGCAAGTTCCGATTAACTTTTGTCTGCTATAACCATCTACACTTTGTAAAAAAATACATCCCGGTATATTGGTGTGAGATTAATCATTTCTGTACTATCAAATAAGTCATTAAAATTATCTAGTTGATTGCTACTGTTTTATCAGTTATTATGTACAGACATCTACATTTTAAAAAAAAACAAAAAACAAGTAACAAGCATGGTGGCTGTGTCATGGTGTTGACACTAAGCTGGATGCTGAGATCTTCCCAAAGTCTGACAATAAAGAGGGGCAGGTCTAACGTCCTTATTATGGATGGCTTCCTGCTCTACAACTAGACTTTGGTTCACGTGCTGATCCAACATTACTTTTTTTTTAAATGTAAAATATGCAAAAGTAGAGGCACTCTATTAAGTACATGGACGCCCTAGTCTGTTCGATGGCCACATCTGGCCCATTCACACGCACATTCATGCAGTGACGGCAGAGGCTGCCATGCCAACCTGCTCATTGGACAAACTATCCTAACCAAAGCATCCCAAGATATTTTATGCTCAGCCATTCGCACACATATGGAATGACAAATGGGAGCAATTTGGGGTTCAGTCTCTTGCCCACAGGCACTTCAGCATGCAGCTGAGGATGGAAGCCAAAGTCCCTCCAAAGCACTATATGAATGCAATTTATACAAGGATTGGCTCTCCAATCCTGCGGCAAACAAAGCTGTCAGTCCTAATCATAGTATCTGTCATCAGTCCACATTTCATTCTCAAAAGCACCCATACAGTATTTGCTGAATGTTGAGAATCCAAGGCCAGAAGTCGAAGGAGCAGACTCCCTGTAGCTCTGCCTCACCTACCTCTTCATCATCAGAGGAGATGTAGACTGGGAGATCTTCTCTGTCGCTTTCTGTTAAAAGGTGAATACCATGATTGGCCATGAAACTGGAAGTTGATGTCGCTCCACTGTGCTCAAGTCTGCTCCAAACGTCACATCATTTGGTTAGAGTCCCACCCAGAAGACATTAATACACCACTGATCAGTTATAGCCATTGCGCCACCTAGTGGTACTTGGAAAATGCCATGTTTTCGATCGTCATGTTCTAATCCTAGCCAGATGACTGGATCCACCTCAAACATGGTTAACACTTCAGATCTTGATGATGCTGTATTATGAATATTTTGAGTTTTCGTTGAATGGCATAGACATACTGGTACAGCAATGGTGGAAGTTTCACCACGGAACAAGAAATTGCTAGTTCTTCAGTGCACATGGTTAAAACTGCCCAGAACTTCTTGAGCCATGTTTACGCACCTCCTAGCAGGCTGACCAAATTCACCTCTAATGTGCTCAGAAAATCCATAATGCCTGGATGGTGGTTTATGACATGAACATCAATTCATTCATTGTATGATGTTGCTGTGGCTATGTGTTATTTGCTGTGAAACAGAAAGTTGTTGTAACATGAGTGTACACTGTTCAATCTTACCCAAAGTTACCCACATGTTTAATCCCAATCCTGGCCATAACACATCCACATGCTCATTACCAGGTATAGTCATTGTGCCATCTACTGGCAACAGGGGGTAAGCCTTTTGTGACAACTGTTACTTAATTTGCATAACATTTTCATGGTACAGTCTGTGCTTGACACAATTTTAAACATTTTTATTGGTGTTTGACCACAGGAAATCACATTGAGCTCCCAGAGACCTGACAAATGGGCAATGGTGGTGATTGGGCCACGGCTGGTGTGGCCACAACGTAAATGGGGGTGCAAGGGTCCGCTCAAAGTTCAGATCAGTGGATACAGCAGTGCTGGTTGTTACAAAATCCTGGCTTGTGACTGAAAGTAACTGGGGTTTTGTAGTGAAAGCTCCCTGTGTGTTGAAATCAGGCTACATCATAAGCATCTGTTTAATCTTCACTTATCTACACCTTTCTTAGGAAGGAATTCATGAATCTTAAATTAAAGTTCCATGATTAATCATTTAGCTTTAACAACTTTTTATTTTACCCCACAATGTTTTATAATCCTCGAGTTGTTTATTTAGTTTTAATAAAAATGTATTTATTATTAATAATATTCTTTCTGAAAATAATGATTTGGGGGTATAACGTGTAGTATCTTAGGACACACAATCCACCAGACTATGTTTTATTGAAGAAATCAAAGAACAAACGTTTTTTCTCAATATCAGCTTTTATGGAACTCAGATTGAATGAGCTGTTACTTAATGCATCACCAGTCCGAAAGGCGGAAGAACGAGGTAAAACGCGGACCAATCAGCAAGCCATGTTTGCAGTCCCCGCCCGGTCTAATGACGCCTCTTGTGCTGTTTGAGCTAATCTGATTGACGGTTAGGTTTTCCTCGTTTCTCTTATTGGCCAATACTTTGTCAATGATCTCCGGGAGGTGGGAGCCGGGTACCTGCTGTTTTCTATCAGCCTGAACCGCTCTGAGCTCAGTTGGACCGGACAGGACATCCTTCTGCCACCTCTTCTCGTCGCTGACTGTTGTTGACCAAACGTTAAGGTAGTTGTTTCTGAAATATAACTAAGTTGTACTCGCTGTCTAACGAAGTAGCTTGGTGGCGATGTAACAATACAGGGAAGTGTGTTGCTAATGTTCCCCTCTCTTATCTCATTTTACATCTCATTGTCCTGCTACATTGTTTAGCCGCGGTTTGACTTGAAGAAGCCAACATACATTAAGCTAGAATTATGCTCTTTTGGGTTCGAATTAATCAGGTTCATCCTAATGTCACGTACGGAGGCCTTTTGTCGAAATGCAGTCGTATTTACAGCAGACCGACTCTAAGATGGTCACTGAGGCCCATTGTGTGAGCAAACTGCGTCCTGTCTTCGTCTTTGACACTGCCATTTACATAAATAACGTTATTGACAGAAGTGTACGTTATGTGCTATGTTAACTGTGCATTCCTGGTGTGGCCTGCAGGCAGGCAGACAGATTGTGCAGGCAGACAGACTGTGGCTCTCACCAGTCTCCTCCCCATCATGCGATCATCAGCCTGTCTACTTACGTAACTTTTGCGGACGTCCTGTATTTTTGGCCCAAAAAATGCTAGAAATCCTCAAGTTGTAATGCATTTCTGTCTTTGAAACTATCATGACTGTCGTGGACCAATCAAAGCTTTTGCTGTTTGCTTCACTTTGAGCTGCTCACACTTAAGATGATTACAGAGTTTATCAGGTTGAGCAAATGTATGCAGAGCATGAGGGTGGGTGACTTATGGTTCATGTTTTGAATGAATTCATTCATTGAGTCTGGTGATGTGTAAAGAAGGACTTCAGTCTGTGGTGTCTGTGTCACACTTGAAAGCTCAAATGGGTGAACTGATTGATTATGCTGCTACTTATTTCTTCACTCACACTTTACTATACTGCAAAGAAAGAGTTGAAAATCATCACAAGGTCCTAAAGCCAAAAGTGTACGTTTTATTTTGTTAGACCAATAGTTAAGGAAGATAACTATAGCAGCAAGTCGGAGTCAGCAGTAGCTTAATAAAATACTGCTACTACTGCCACTGTTTCTGATATGTTCTCTCTTTTCCCATCTCCCTTTTGATCTTACATTCTTTTATTTCTTAAATCATCCCCTTCAATGTGTGTGTATGTCCCCTGTGTCCACCACCAGGCTCAAAGATGTCTCACAAGATCAAGGCAGGCTCCGTGGTGGAGATGCAGGGAGATGAAATGACCCGCGTCATCTGGGATCTCATTAAGCAGAAACTCATCCTTCCGTACTTGGAGCTTGACATGCACAGGTGAAGACAGTCAATATGAAGACCAAAGGGCATGCACTGCACTGTAGACCAACTTTGTTCTTTAGTGACTTTCATGTTTTTTTGAATAATATGGAACTTTTTTCACCAGTTTACCTGTTAGAAAAGCACTTCTGCGGGTTAGAATAGAATTACTTTACTGGGAAATTACTTAAATGTTATGTTATGCCCTCCAGTAGGCACTATGTTATCAATTCAGTGTTTAACGTAAAGTTTGGTGACAGTTCCTGCAGTGCTGGGATTTCTCGTTTGGCTTGTTTATCCTGGTCACCCCGTCAGGAGTGTGAAGAGCAAAACAGCTGATAATTGCATCCCACCTGAGTCTTATCTCACCTACAAAGTTGTACACTGTGTAATTGCACAATGTTATGATCTCACCTAAAAGAGAAAAGTTTTCCAATCCTTCAGCATTGTGATAACAGTAAGTTAATTTTTAGTTGTATACATTTTACATGAATAGACTTATCCTTTTGTTATTATTATAATAATAATAATAATGATAATAATAATAATAATGATGATGATGATGATGATGATGATAATAATAATGGAGATTTCATGCTACCATGAACATATACACTTATACAACTTTTACATCATAATTAGCGTGTATATGTGGTTTTTGAACCCAAGTTAACTCGGTATAAAGAGCTGATTCTTTTCTCTTTGCCAGGAGACAAGTTCAGTTCTGTTCAGTTTTTTCTTGTGCGTCAGATTGTTCGTCACAAACTTGCTGGAAAAACTGGGAAGAGTAGAAATCAGCAGATCATTTACCTCATCGGACTGCATCTGGAAGATGTTAAAACTTCTTTTTCTTTTTAAAGTCTTCATTAATAATATTCTGAAATAGACATGTAAGAAATGAGACATCTTGCTTCTTTCTCATTTCCGTTGACAGTTGTAAATGTGCTTTACTGAGCAGACAGCTAGCAAAGCTTGGGTAACGACACAGGAGTGACAATGTAATGGTGATTACTTTTTTTGCTATCTTTTACTTCAGTCTCTCTTTTAAACTCAGCCCCTAAAAAACAATGTTCAGTTCTGCTTGAACAAAGACGGGTGAAAAAGGACTAACAAGTCAGTGTCCTTAGCTTCAGCATCAGTCGTATTATCACACCTGACAAGGGGTGAAAACAAATGTGACCACTTGGGTGACGGATAAGAGCTGGAGCCCATTAGTCTTCCTCGACAGTTTACAATCAAATCCCTCCAATCACTGAGGGACTTGCCTATTTATAGTCTTTTTTTGTGATAAGTGAGTGAGAAGATCACATCCAAATAATCTTCTAGTGAATATTGTCCATTTTAAGGACGGTCTAATGCAAGGGCATCTTTTTTCCTTTGACTTCACTCCTCTTCTTATCTTTTGCATGGACTTTGTTCAGAGTTGCATGTTATTTGCATGACCCTTACATGAAGTTCAAGTCCCCAATACAAGGCAATACAAAACATCCCTCTTATTGGATCAGATCTTCATACTGTGAAGTGGGGACACATTTTTGAACTTTAGCTCCTTTTTTTCAGATAGATATGATAGATGTTTTACACAATCACTTCTTGTTTGCTATTGTAAAAGTTAATGATCTATTGAGCAACAGGCATCGGAAGTACACATTTGATTCAACATGGTGTAATGACTATTCTGTTGAAATAGCAAGTTCTCAATAAACTGGACAGTCTAGAGCAGATTGTCCAATGAATGTTTCAGCTTGTTGAATAAATGATCCAGGTTGAATGTACACAGTTAACCGTATGGGAACAATTCAGAGCAACATTCTTGTTGAACCTGAAACCGTTCGGCCTTTTGCTCTGTGGTATGTTTCAGTTCTTGAGCGTCTTATTGTTGTTGCTTGCTATTTGCTATCGGGGGAAGGGAGGAACAAAGTGGGTAAAAGGTCATGGCTGCTTTCAAACAACTCCAGTGGATGCAAAATAGCCTAAAAGCCTAATATTTGAAGAGGATTATAAGCACATAGACCGTAGTCTATTTTCTATATATATTTTAATATTTTATATATATATATATTTATTTTTTTCCTAGTTTGTTATTGATGCGTAGGCCCTCGATCACAAGTATAACTAGCAGACCAACCTTTTCAGATATCTTGGTAGAGAGCCAGGTGTCATTGCACAATTGAATCCTTGTTTCCTTTGTCTGTGTTCTGTTGGCTGGTTTTGCAGATCTCCTTCTCACTATGTTGTATAACAGGAAGTAAAAGAAGAAAAACGAGCATGCAGGAACATTTCAGTACTATGAAGAAAGTGGGTGAAGGGGTTAATCACTATTCTTGATGCAAACTCTGTGTCAGGTCACACAAAAATTGTAATTGGCTGAGATAAGGAGCGAATAAAGCTGTGGCGGCTATTCTTCGAGCTGGAAGCTCTTATTCACTACTCATTCATGTGGTTCATGTCATTTGATACAGGGACTTTGTGCCACATCACAACCATTGTACTTGAACATTTACAGACTAGCTTCTAGCCAACTAAAACAGTGGCATATGTTTACTTTCAGGGCTTTGTTTGGTTGTGACATGGCTTCTGTGAAATGGTGCATACTGAAGCGTAAATGATCGCTGTTCTTCTTTAAACACACTGCCTTTGTTTGTGGTGTCCCATGCCTCTGCTGTTGAGATTATAAATGGTCTCTATGTCTGTTCGGTTCATTTCTTCCTCCTTGCATCACTGCCTACTCTCTTACTCACAAGTACACAAATATAAAGAGTCATGTCTATATATCTTTTTCAGTAGTGTCTGTAGCATTGAGTATCACAAATTTGCCAAGTAATGATTCAGATAAGAAAATCAGATCCTTCGGCTTGTTTAGATTCTTTTTGTTCAGAAATTTTCAGATCTCTAACTTTGACAATATTTTGCAGAGCTATTCCTTAACAATAATCCATCATGTTGTTCGGCATATTTTAATTAAACAAAACAAAAATATTGAGTTATGTTCATATTTTTCAAATTGAATATTGGAAAAAGGATGTATTTAGTATCTCTAGGAAATATTAGCATACAATAGATGTATGTGATCATTGTAATATAGTTTATTTCTTTTAAACTCAATTCTCTTTGTTCTGCTTGCAAAGCTTTGACCTTGGTATGGAGAACCGAGACGCAACAGATGACCAGGTGACGGTTGAGGCGGCAGAGGCAGTCCAGCGGTACAACGTGGGCATCAAGTGTGCAACCATAACGCCAGATGAGAAGCGTGTAGAGGAATTCAAGCTCAAGCAGATGTGGCGCTCCCCCAACGGCACCATCCGCAACATCCTAGGAGGCACGGTGTTCAGGGAGGCCATCATCTGCAAGAACATCCCCCGCCTGGTGCCTGGCTGGATCAAGCCCATCATCATTGGCAGGCACGCCCACGGAGATCAGGTAGACTGTTGACAAGAAGCCATCTGGCAGATTTACTCTGTTGCCCTGAAAATTAAAAAACTGAAAAATGCATGTTAATGTGAGATTCTACTTCAGTCCATCATTCAGAAACTGCTAAAATACAATGAAGCTTCATTCGCTGTTTTTAGTTCTGTATTGAATGTTGAATACATCACGCAGGGCTTGAGTAGAGCCATATCGCGACATACAATACATAACAGCTGCATAGCTAAACAGCTAATGCAGCCTGGGCCAACGGCTGAATGCAGGACTGAGAGTTTCTGTTCAGAGGATCATAAAGCATGACACAATAAACTGCATTTTAATGTGACAAAATTAGTTTAGTTAGTTAGTTTTATTATGTCTTTTCTGAGTTTTAATTGCAGTTGGCAAACCTGATAGGAGCATTACCACCACCCAATGGACTGTAGCAGTAGAGTATACAGTGTTCCGTCGCGTTTTCTTTTCCACTTAACCATGAGGGTTGGGGGATGTTGTCGAATTTTTCCCCCCTAAGGGGTTGCGGGGCTCACTGGGGCCAAATCCCGTTTACTAGATGGGCGCAGGCCAGGGTTCACCCTGAATGAGTCGCCAGCTCATCGCAGGAGTATACAGTGTTGTACACTGATATTTATTATCTTCTTTCTTCTTCATGCAATCTATCAGTACATGTTTGACAGTTTTCAGTTTATAACAGTGTATGCATAGTCCAGAAGGATGCTTTCCTATTCTATGGACTGCTTGATTTAACATGTTTACAGAAAAAAATGCACTGAAGTACTACTGATAATTACAAAGTAAAGAAACAACATTTTTATTCTTGGAAAGTTTACATCACAACAGGACAGTTAAATTGGTTTTCGTGACGGTTTGTTGCATGTATGTATAGGTGTGTTTTCCAATTTAAAAGTCTAACCTAAAAGTTTACAACCAAAAAAACATGGACTAGAGTTACTAGTTCAATAAGTCAGCTTTTACAAATGGCTAAACTGAACATCAGCCGTATGAATTTGAAATAATCCTGATATGAAGTGAACTGCGTCAAACTGCAGGGCTGCAGCTAAAAGGAACAACTGTAACAGTGTAGCATTCATGTTAGGGTCTTTATCCATGCACAGAGAAGCTTGAACCAGCTCACTCATCATCTGACAAAGGCTTTCTGTTACTGAAGCATGATTTAAATCCAGTAAACCTCTGTGACAAGCTGGCTACTGGCTGGCTGTCAGCACATGTATGAGCACAGTGAGTTACAATTATACCATATGTTAGTGTGGGGTTATCAGGAGGGACTCGGTCAATAATTATATTTCATCAGCTGTCCTTTGGACCGTACCTGTACAGGCTGGACAAGTTGCAGCAACGTCACAGACCTAAACCACCAGTTAGCTGGTAGCGCTGTGCCAAAGTCAACAGCTCCACCCTCAGAAGGGAGAAATCCAGGTGAAGTGTCAAATGGCTGCTAGTTACATAAATCCTCCATGTATGTCAGAGGTATACCCTTTTTATACTCTGCTGACATTACTGCATCACTTAACACCACAGGTGTTGACTGCCCAGTCCTGCAGAGGTGTTAATGATAGTCTTTGTCATTTGAACTTTGATCTAACAACATTTTATTGGACAGGGTTCATTCATTTCTAAAGAGGCCTCTGGACTGCGTTGTTTAATTGGTAAACAGCCTTGTTGTCTTTCTAGTATTAACCTTTTGTCTTTCACAATGTGCTCCCCACAGTACAAAGCTACAGACTTTGTGGTGCCAGGGCCTGGAAAAGTGGAGATGACCTACACTCCCACAAATGGAGAGCCAGTGAAATATGTCATCCATGAGTTTAAGGGTAAGAACACAGCCGCCAGATGTATCCTCGTGCTTCCAACCTATCCACACAAGTGGGTCATTCAAGATACCCAACAATTCTTACAGTACACATTTAATATGGTTGATGCACATCTCAGGTGTGCAGATAAACACACATCAGTGATTAAGAAACCGCTCACTCAAATATAACAATCATTATCTACTCACCCCCATGCTGATGGATCTCTAAAAAGTCTTGTTGTCCACAAACATTCCGAGAGCTTCATGGTATAGCAGCATTGCAGCATTCTGCCTCGTGGTTGAAGGTCTGAGTCGTCGCAGACGACGCAAATGTACAGACACGCAACATTTCAGGAAAACCTGAAAACCTTGTGCAGGCAGGGAAATGAGAGAATTGTTAAGAAGAATCGATAAACATTGGAGGCGTACAATTCCGATGGAACCGGTTCTGAGTCGGATCCGGTTCTCGATTCCCACCCCAATCATAACAGGTGTAATGTATGTCAGTCAATATAACTAAGCTTGACTTACATCAGAACTAAAAAAGTTTCATTGTGTTCACATTATAAGATTTGGCATATCTCTTTTTTTCAATTTTGTTGTAACTATTCACATCCTGTGGTTTTATCACTCAGAGCCAAACACTGAAATAGATTATAAAAGGTTGAGTAATGACTTGGCAACAGGGATTTCTTTCTTTCTCAGTGTTTGTCTCTGTTCAATAGAAATATTGTTATGCTGGTTGTCGGTCATACTATACTGGTATAATAAAATACTGAACAAACAATAAAACACAAATAAAAGGTTTGCACAATCTGCACGTGTCTGTTCAGGCACAGGTGGTGTTGCCATGGGGATGTACAATACAGATAAGTCCATAAGGGACTTTGCCCACAGCTCATTCCAGATGGGTCTGACCAAAGGCTGGCCTCTGTACCTGAGCACCAAGAACACCATCCTGAAGAAGTACGATGGTCGCTTCAAAGACATCTTTCAGGAGATCTACGAGAAGTAAGGACTTTCCAATCCATGCAAACACATGCACACTCTGCCTCGCTCAGCCACAAATACACACGCTTATAAAGCAGATGAAATCAACAACTTGTTTTCCACCCTCACATCTTCAGAGAATATCGTGCTCAGTTTGAGGCCAAAGGCATCTGGTATGAGCACCGTCTGATAGATGACATGGTGGCCCAAGCCATGAAATCTGAGGGAGGCTTCATTTGGGCCTGCAAGAACTACGATGGAGACGTACAGTCTGACTCTGTAGCACAAGGTTTGTTGAGACGGAACATTTTAATCAGAGGTTATGTTAAGAAGTAGCAACATTCCTAATAATATGATCTGCTATTCAAATGAGTGACTGCTGATTTTTCTCAGCTTCAAAGTTGATCTGTTGTCAATGTGGTTTTGTGTGACCCTGTTTAGGCTACGGCTCCCTGGGTATGATGACCAGTGTGCTGATCTGTCCTGATGGACGCACAGTGGAGTCTGAGGCCGCCCATGGCACAGTGACCCGCCACTACAGACAACACCAGCAGGGAAAAGAGACCTCAACCAATCCCATAGGTAAACAATGATGCGTAGACTGAGCATTTATCAACTACACAAACTTGACTATCATCTGAATTAATATTACATACATTGTGTGTCATATACTGTATTTGATTTAATACACCACATTCTGTCCTTACACTGGGTGTTTGTGTGCTGCAGCCTCCATCTTTGCGTGGACACGAGGCCTGCTCCACAGGGCAAAGCTGGACAAAAATGCTGAGCTGAAAGTGTTCGCTGAGGCACTAGAGGCCGTCTGCATCGAGACCATCGAGGCTGGCTTCATGACTAAGGATTTAGCTATCTGCATCAAAGGCCTGCCAAAGTACGTCCCTTCATTATATAACACTCAGTATACTGTATGTCACAATACAATCAATATGTATTACTTTGTACCTTGTATGATTCTACATCAGGTCCAACAGTGTTCCTGCTGTGGAATAAGAATGGATGTATTGTTCAGTGTAGGATATGACCCCACTATCTCAAGTCTAGCTGCATCTACATAAAATATCAGGCAGTTTGTTCCCCTTAATATGAGGCTAATGTGCTGGTGTTTACATTCTTTTATTCACTTTGTGGTCAAAAGAGTGGAGATTAAAGATTGTGATGGTACAATCACATGTAATCTGAGGAAAAAACCAGGTTTTACTGTTCGCACATGCCTTTATGTAGAGTGTGCAGTGCTCTTTTTAAAAATGTAGGCTTCAACAAGAAAGGCAATGTGATGTGCCTCACATTTTGCACCCTGCAAAACTCGTTCTCTCTGATGATGCAACATGGTTAGATCCTGCTGTATGTGGAAACCCAGCCGTCACATTCAAAACCTCCTTAATTAATTTCTGTGCTCTCAACTCTTTGTACTCCTTTCTTCTGTCTGCAGTGTGACACGTGCTGACTACTTGAACACCTTTGAGTTCCTGGATAAACTGGCAGAGAATCTGAATATTAAGCTAACCAGCCAGCCCAAGCTGTGATCTCACCTCTCGGCCTCAGGAGTTTAACACAGACACACATGCACACACAGACATCTATACACCTACTGGAATGAAGACTGGAGCAGGGAGGAGTGTACCCAATGTCTCCAGATCCAATTACCCTAAATGGACTGAAACAAGTCACTCCCTGACTGGGGCTCTAATCAAGTAGGGTGCCTTGGCAAGAAGTAAGGAGGATGGAGGCCTCTGATCAGTTCAGGGCATCATCCCTGTTAATGCATTACTAATAAACAGCCTTACTTGTGCCAGTGAAAACTGTCTCCAGGACGGACACTGAACAGATGACCCGATGGCTCGATGATCTTTTTAACCCTAATTGCACTAGGTCCCCTGAACTGAGCGTGTGGCGTGCTGTCAATGTTTGTTGGTGATCTTTGGTAGACGGGACAGAAAGAGGGAGCCTCTACAACCTCACTGCCTTATTTGTTTGTGTCAAAGTCATCGGTTGATTCTGGTCATCTCTTGTGTCTTGTAATGTTTTAACGATACCTCAAGCAACATTTTATCATTAAGTGCCACCACAGCCTGTATTTTACTAATGAAACCTGTCAGCAGCAGTACAGTGCACACCATTAATTCTTACTGTTAGGTAGCATTAAACACATACTATATGGACTGAAATTAAAGTTTATAGCATTCAAACAAGAGGACTGACTCTCTCAGTTTATTAGCCAGTCTCAGTCTCTCAGTCTGTTGATCTAATAGCAGGATCAAAACACATTGCTTATAGATTTTTTACTCTTATCACTTAACTAGTCAAGGTTGTTAAAAAGTGTATTTATTTGCCTGTCCTGTGTGTGTGCGTGTGTATTAACATCCAGTTATGTTAATAATGTATATCCTGCCATTTGATTCTTCATCAAGTTGTCTCTTGCTTTGTGCTCAACATTATGTCTGTCAAATTCTAATGTCATGACTCAAAATAAATGAGGTTTTAAATAAATATAGGTGTCATTCTTTGAGCAGGACTGACTTCATTTGATGCCTTCAGTTAAAATTATACAATTGAGAATAAAAATAAGTAACTTATTATGAAGTGTATGTGTAGAAGCCATTTGTTTTTAATTAAAAGAAAATCTACAAGGAGTCGCATTTAAGTTGCATGGCATGAAGGCATGATCGCTGACACGCTTGAATACAATTAATAGAAAGAATCTAAGAAATCTAAGTTGTTTGTTTTATTAAAAGAAAGGTTGTTTATTTTGTTTTTGAAACACCTCGGATTCCACATGTGTTTTGGTACATGTATTGAAATATTTGTATTTATATTTTCATTTGGCGTAATGCCGTACGACCATTAATCACAATTCATCACCATTCATCAATCCCTCATCCCAACCCAGACCTGCAGTCAACAACAAGTGCGGTGGAGTTCATGTGGATAAAGAGGAAGCGTGTTGAAACAAATCTGTCCCGGTGCGTCCCTTGTCCTTAAACAGAGGGCTTGAAAGCCTCAACAGCATGCTGTGGTCATTTAGGCCTGGAACTAAGATTATTCCATGGAATAATTGTTTTGAAAAATGTCTTAAGATTGTGCAAAATTCCAAAACCCAAATACATTCATTTCAGAGACATATAAATGATAGATAAGCTGTAGAGGTTGGTTTCTGCTTTAAAATAAAGCAAACGATTATCAAAACAGTTCATTATTACCCACTTGACTAATCAGCTAAGGGCGCTGTACCCTTGTGTTGTACAAATATATAGATTAATATTGTGATATTGTTGCTTTGCATCAACTGCTGCTTGAGCAACTTACTTTCAGTTGTGTTTCACTTGAAGGCAGCATCGTGTTGTAGCTGGATGAGGTGTTCATTTGAATAGCTTTGTACACGGGCTGATCTACAGCAGTAGGAAACATACAGCCAGAGCATTTACAGCATCAACTAACATTTTCAACAGAATGTGAGGGGACAACTGTGTTGCTGTCATGTCAAAGATGTTTATGCAGTGGCAGCTTTCACTTGCATGACGCCCTGGGCGAACCTCACCTTTAGCTGCATTTAATCATGGCAATAAGATATTACATTTTTTTGGGTCAAAACAATTATTTAATGTGAATATAGATGAATAAATTGACTCTCAAAGTTTTATCATTCTTATTTAGTCAAAACATCACTTTAAACATCATTACTTTATGAGTGTATGGTAACACAACATATTTACAGTGAAGTCATTAAACAGATTTGTATTGCAGTTTGTTACATGGTGTTCAGAGCTGTAACAGAGTTCCTTATCTTCTTAAAATCTGTGTATGAAGCTCTTTCAGAATGATAGTTGATTGTATTTGTACTTGAATGTACCTGTTGCTATGACTATCTATCATCTATATATCTGCTTTATTTGGAAGCATCTCATGATGTGATTGACTTTAGCCTACTAATTGCATTAGCTGTGCACTATTAGATGAATCCCCTGCTTCAGCGCTCCCCCGCACCAGTAGGGAGAGCTGAGGTCCAGACACCCATCCTGTCTCATTGTACCACCAGGAGGTGATGGTGTGATACCCCCTCTAGTTTCAGCTGGGAAATATAAAAGCTGCACGTTCCATACTCACAACACAAAATAAACTATTTTAGTTTCCAAGCAACAAATTCTAAATTCCATTTCCTCTCTTTTACTATAACCAGCATCACTGGCTCTCTTCAGAAAACACACTTCGTTAAACAGTCTTTCACCATTCACCCCTGGTTTGGCCAAAGGCCGTCTGCTGTTTCATACCTGTCCCTGCCTGCTGTGTCTCTTCAACACGGAGTCGATGTCTCGACCAGAGCCGCTGTAAACCACCTCCAATCACAGTATCTCCTGTCTTTTAACTGACCTCTGTCAGTAAATGGTGAATGCACTTGCATTTCTCTAGCATCTGAGGTTGTTGTCCAAGCACACTCCTAATAGGGCCTTTAGCTCCACTGAGCTTTTTGATAAGGGCAGCTCATTGTTTCAGCCAAAGATAGCCACAGCAGAAAGTATAGGGATTCTGGCCCAAATGACACCTTGACATACAGCTATACAAGCACACTCTACATGTTCATGATGCATGTTGTCATATTACCAGTTGTCTGTCTTTACACCTGTTAATCTATCATGCAAACAAGAAAAGCCACACAACCTGCTCTCATGCATATTGTTCAATAGGTAGGAATAATATATATATATATATCTCTGGTATTGATATCACGTGAACAGATAGATAGAAAAAAGCTGAATTCAGTTTGCATGGAATGTATGGTGTTAGGGTTTGAGGTTGTAATGGAGGAACCAAATTCAGATCAGACAGGAGGCAGGATCAGGGGGAACAATAGGCGAGCTTTATTTAAACCAAAGCCAAAATCTACAACAAAACCAGGAACAAAGGAAAAAAGTCAAAGGACCAAAAAACAAAGCAACTAAACAGCCAAACAATATACAATCAAAAGCAAAGTTCAAATCAAACATAGAAAACCAAGTCAAAATCCAAAAACATATCAAAACAGGAGACACTTCACCAGGGACATCACACAGAGCACACAAAACAAACTGACAAACACCAGCGCGAAGACAAAGACTATATACACAGACACTAACGACAAGAGGAGGAACAGGTGAGGTGGAGCAGCAGGTGAGAACAGTCTGGCTGATGAGCAGCACACAGGTCAGCCTAACACAGACAGAGGGAGACAAACATGCTACAAGGAGGAAGGGAAAAAAACAGGGAACACAGAGGACACTGAAAGGACACAAGAGGGCATGGAAATAAAAACACAAGGCAAAACCAGACACTGAACCATGACATATGGTTGTGGTTCAGATTCAGATTCAGAAACAGAAACAGAATACTTTATTAATCACTGGGGGGAAATTGTTTCTGTTCCAGATGCTCTGTGCAAAGTAGAAATAGAAATATAGCATGAATGGGAACAAAAGATAAAGATATAAATAAAATAGTAGACAATAAAATAGAATTAAAAAGTAGACAATAAAATAGAATTCAAAAGTAGACAATCTCAAGTGTTGTGTACAGATGGCCGATGTAGTAATGCACTTATGTAAGGTATAAAGGATAATTAAATGAGAAACACAGGAAGGTTTTCTTGTCTTTCATTATTTTGACTCTTCTGTGCCTTCACTGTGACTCTGATGTTCGTGGTGACACAATTAGCCCACAGATTTCACCTGACATTCCAGCAGATGGCGCTATTTCATTACGGTGGCCATAGTGGATACATGACTCGTGTGCACTCGTAATTATCTGCGTAAGAAAAACAAACTGCACTAAGAATAGAAGCGCAGCATGACCGGATAGCCCAGCTTGTTGTAGAGATCCGCTGGAGGCTGTCAGTGATAATGGATCCGTATGACAACCAGAGAGACCAGCTGAACCCCAGGAGGACCCCTGCTCACCTCAGTGAGAGGACTGCAGGTGTATCTGACAGCGACCACACAGCTGAGAATGCCCCAACACATGCACCTGACGGCCCGAACCCACAAGCGACAGACAGGCAGCCACGGTAGTAAGTATCACACCCGCTTCATGGAAATGATGAGAATTTGACAAAATATTTTGAGGTAACTTGAGCACAGACATGTCGTCTGACGTTATAACGATGTAGTATTTACAGTAGTAACTCTTCACAGCCAGCCAAGCTAACATTTACTCTGCTGGAGTTCGAACATTTCATTTATAAACACATATTTTTGATAAGGCAGCAGTGAACTGCTGTTGTTCACTTTCACTTTCATTTCATGTGATTAGAGAGGAAAACGGTGCCTTCACTGTTTCTCGTAAATCACAGTTGCTGGTGACATGTGGAGTCCCGAACGTAGTTTAAACTACTATTTAATGTTCAACACAACAACAAATTGTACAAAAGACGTTTTCTATTGGCTGCGCTTTTACCTTCATATTGTAACAAATTATAATTTAATATCTTGATATTGTTGCTGTACAACAACTTACACCAACTTTCAGTTTTGTTTCACGTGAAGGCAGCATCGTGTTGTAGCTGGGCGAGGTGGAGTTGATTTGAATAGCTTTGTATACTGAAGCTGATCTACAACAGCAATGTGTCGACTGGTCTTATGCTCTTGTGCAATTGTAAACAATTATATATAATGCGTATATGTTATACGACACTTGTCACCATGGCAACTATGCTAAATACATTTAATAGAGAAATATGTTGTCCTCTGAAATGTGAAGGAATAAAAGTAATAAGCAGCCTACCCCCGTGTAATTCAAACCCCTGCACCACTATTAGCTTCTATACAAATTTTGTTGTAGTGATGTTATTTCAGATTGTGTGCATCTCATTCATCTGAAATGTATGTTTGATGCTGTCATATTGATAACAACACTTTCACTTACATTAGGTGGGAGATCTAATTAACCTGTTGGACCACAGACCAAAGAAAATGACAGTTTGAATTTACTTAAAACTAATTGTTAATCTCAGATGTTGCCAATGGCTAGATATCAAAGATGCTAGCAAAGCAACACAGTGCCTCAAATACATACACCCATGGGCCATGAGTGTGGTTGCCATTGGCTCGTTGGCTCAACTAGCCATGCAGCTAGCTGGAGTATTGAGGAAGTATTGGTGTTTACACAGCCAGCTCAGGAGCTTTAGATTGGCCCAGGGCTAACCGGTTAGCATGCTAAATTCAGTGGATATCTCTGCATTCCAAAATATCGACGTCTTTGACATATGCCTAAAGTGTTATTTCTTCACATTCGGTGGATAGTTTTAATTATTTTTTCAGTGTTGTAAACTAAACTTCTGCATTGCACCTTTAAGTAAACGTGAGAAACATTCACCCACATGCTGGTATTTACTCTATTTTACTTTCTACCAAAATCAGAGCCTGCAGAAAAGGTACACCTCCTGTTTAACCTGTTTAAAGATCTTTGTGTTTATCTGTATTCATCTCTCAGGTCATAACCTTGATTTAAGTAGAAATAGTTTGCTGTGAGGAAGCTGTCTTACATAGTTTTGGTATTGATGCCTATCTATTTTTTTGATGCCTTATTTTGCTGCATGGAAGCCTGTTTTGACTAATACTAAGTGATGCAGACACTGAAAAAGTGATGACGCTTTACAGTGTCCACAGCCCATTTAATCCCAAACAAGCTCTTTCTGTCTCTCAGCTCAGATGGATTCACCATGATTGCACCGAACGAATCTCGGCGAAGCAAGATGCAAATGAGTAGGCTGACAGTGCTGCTTTTAACTACCCTTCCTATTTTTATATTGATCTTCAAACACACTGACATTTTTTCCCCAAGTAATTAAGGTTTATTTTGCCGTAGTGTCTCAGAAAGAACTGGAGGACTTTCAAAGATGGAAAGAGGCAAACAGAGCCCCCCCTGTGCACCTGAATCCAGAGAGGCTGGGTAAACCAACACACACAGTGTCCACTGTCACATTCACCTTATCCTCAACTCATTTTTATAACACTAATCTTACTTGGTAATTCTTATGCAATCTTGCTCATCAGCATGGTGTTATCTGTTTGTTTGATTTATCAAGGTGGTTCTGTAACACTGGATGAAGCCAGACAGAAGCAGTTTAGGGACTTACGTTGCTCCAAACTGCAGAAGAAGGTACTTTGTCCTTTCCATTTATATGCACCTTTAAATATATGTTGAACTCAGAGTGTGAAGTATTTAAATGAAATACCTTTAGTGCATTTTCTTTGTGATGGCTGAGCCACAGTGATATTTTTGATGCAACCTGTGGTTTCAAGCTGAAAAAAGAAGACCTGGACAGGAGGAAGAGAGAAGAAGAGGAGGAGGAGTTACAGAAGATGAAAAATGAAAAGAGGGAGATGGTGAGACCAACAATATGTACTTTGGCCTTCTTGCAAAAGCATTTCTCATATGCGTTCGGTTAGCAATAAAACCTGCCCTCAAATAACTTGCCACCCCTTTTTATTTCTATTTTAATTAGTTTTGAAAACAAAGCATTAAAATCTAAGACGAACCAACCATTAAACACATTCTATATATTAAACACCCTTTGGGGGTTTTCTTTTAAAATGAAGTAATAACTAGCAAGTTTGGCATCTCCTCTGCCTCAACACTTCTGCCTCTATTTCAGTTAGCACAGTGATATCCTGTATTTCCCAGAGTGCGTTCTGACAAACCCCAGAGTTCCATGTCAGGAATGTACTGCACTCAGCCATGAGTTGTGAGTGTAGGTGGAACGAGAAATAGCGGGTGCAGTAGTAAGAGAAAAGAAGTTGGTGTTTTTCCAGTCATTTTGTTGCACAACTTTCTCAGAATATAGCATGTCTTGTGGCTACATTGCATTATGGTCTGTGATTTGAATTGAAAACGTCAATTCTCTCCCTCTTCTGGGATGGATATTCCCATTTGTTGCTGAATGTTGCTGCAAACTGGCTCCAGAAAATGCATCAGTCCATTAAAACAATGGGTGAAGAAATGCAGACAACAACCTGTTTTTAAAGAGTTGAGACTGGTTTCTGGTATAAGAATGGGGAGCTTGTCAGAGCATCAAGTAGAATTACTGGAGCAAGTCTCATCCAGCACTTTGACATCTGCACACTTTATAAGATACACCTGTACAGTGTAGTGCAATCCAGTACATGCCTGCCAAACATTGGCAATGTTGGAAATATGTAAATTGAATTATGTGTTTATCATCATTAAAGATGGTGTTGTACTGGGCTACATTATATTGGGAGGTTTTTTCTGATGTGTTTCTAATCCAAGTATCACAATAAAGACATATAACTTGATTACTGTCCTGTTTATCATCCCAATTTTTACAAAATGTATCCATAATCTGATTACAGTAAGCTATATTGTAATTTATCAGAATGCAATTACCCTTTTTGTCAGTGTAATTCACTCTAGTACAGCACCATCACTACGACTTCAATACTAAAACATATGATTCAGTGAACACAACATTAAAGGCATCATTTAAGTAGAGAGTGTTATTGGATTTCATTAAACTGTACAGGTGTCCTTTATAAGTGGGGTGCGTGATAGTAAGTGTGTTCTCTGGAAGGCTGCAGGAGTCCTCCACAGCGGCTGTGTAAGCTGTTACACTGCAACTAAAGAAACACATGCAAATGAAAATCAAAACATGAATAAAGCATGCTCAGCAACTGGACAACAATTATGGAGCGAAATAAAATTCACTGCAACTATTGTAAATGTACCCGAAAACAGATTTGAGACTCATGTCACCTGAGAGACAAAGACATGAGAGACCTTCTGAAGGGTAGATACACGTTTGGGTAGATTTGGTGGTGGAATTTCTGGTAGTGTTATGAAGATGCGCAGCATCATTGAAACATGTCACTAGGCTATGTGGTGTCAGCCTTCCACTCCATGGCATGTTTTGTCTCTCAGTGAGGAACAATATCATGTTTCGCCTCAAGATGTCAGTAGAGGCAAGCATCCACCTGAGCTGGAGCAGGTCCATGTGTCTGAGAGCAGTCTCTTTCCCTCGCACAGCCTGCACTGAAGCCAACCTTGATGAACGGTCTCATGGGTTTCCATCAGCCCGAGACAGCTTCTCACTCTGTTCTCAGACATGTTCTACTCCACGTCTGGCCCAGCTCTTGTCCACTAGTGGTTAATGAATTGCTGCAATAATGCTGAAGGGTGATTAATCCTGAAGACCAAAGCATTAATCCACAGATCTCTTCCTGTTGTGCAATGATCTCTATGAAACCATAGGAATGTAGTGGTTATCCAACAAACAAACGTATGCATGTGAAGCATCCTTCTCTAGTCTATTGATATGATCTAACAAGAGGCTGGCAAAAACATGCCTCTAGGACATGAAAACATCTATCCACACCACAAAATGTTAATATATACAGCAGCTCATCCTCAGGCCCAAGGGTCGAAATTTTCTGTTTTACTGTAACAGCCCACAGGGGTTGGGTTGCACGTGTCACTTGTGTCAGAATATAATTTTTTTTAAAAATGTAATTCTAACATGAAAACCTGTTTCTCTAGCCAGCAGATGCACTGAAATTACAAGCGATGGAAAGGTTTTTTTAAAAAAAAACTTATATATAGGAAAATGGCTCTAATGGTATTTTTATTTATACATTTGACTGTACCTTATCTTTGAATCAGTTGGTCATATTGGCTGTGGTATATTAAAAAACAAATTGTCGAAGATCATCTGTAAGTTAAATCATGAACTTAAAAGTCATATTTTGAGTCATAGTCAGGGAAGTACCACTGCATGTGCATGTATAACATGTCCGTAATTATAGTGCATCAGAATACCTCATATTCTTCAATTTGCTTAAGCCCATATACCACATGGAATGTATGTTGGGAAGACGGGACATGTATGGCAGCTGCGTGCCGTGCGTCTGGCTGTCTGATGTGGGGTGACTGTTGTGATGTATTGCAGGCTGAGCGCCTGGAGGAGAAGCGACGACAGGAGGAGCAGAGGAGGAGGGAGAAGCTCCAGCAGGATCACCTCAGGTCAGCTCTGGATCAGGTTAACTCGGGTCCCATCACAGTCACTCTGTGGTATTGTGTTGGTTGGGCCGTACTGTGTTGTGTTCTTTCTTGCTTGCAATGGATCTTAGTCATAGATGTGGCATCAGATGACAACATCTCCTGCCCTTTACAAAAGAAGCACCCAGTGTCTGATCCTCTGCTGACCTATAATTGTCATTTAAGTTTGAGCAGGCATTTAGTATTTTCTGTTGTCAGAAAAGAGAAAAAGAGAATATCAGAATTTTAGGGGAAACAATTGACACAGGCGCCACAAGGTCCACTTTTGATCACCCCCATCTCTATTCAAACGTGTAAGTAGTTGGAATGCCTGATTTCCTTGAACTACATAATTAATAACATAACTGGAATGGCCATCAGTAGAGCTCATACCTTTTGTACTGATCATAGCATAGGCATATAGGCATATACCAGCAAGCTAAATATGCCAGATTTTCTTTTATTTCAAAAAAATCCATGCATTATTCACTGAGAAAAGAATAAAAATGTAGAATAATGCCCCATCTTGCAAGGCAGTGAGAAAGAAATCATATATCATCACGCCCTTATCCGGACCCACACCAAGTCATTGGGGTCTGGTCTGAGCTGAGACCAATCCTCCATCCAAGTCTGGTAGAAGTCCATTTTGTAGTTTGTGTGTAATCCTGCTGACAAACCAATCAAACAATGTACAAACATACACTGGGGAAATCAGTCATGCTGGGAACAAAGGTGCTTTGAACCAATGCTAATGCTAATATGCCAACATGCTCATAATGACAGGGTTAACACTGATGTTATGTAGGTATGGTGGTCACCATGCTGTCTTAGTTCAGAATGGTAGCATGCTAACATTTTTGTAACTCGCACTAAACAAAAAGTAAAACTGAGGCAGATTGGTATGCCATTAGTTTTGTAGCAATTTTGTCATGAAACAAAGTACTGAACAAATTGACATTTTGACCTGACATTGGGGCTAAATTAAAACTTGATATTTACCATCACCAAATTATTACACATGTCATTTTGCTCATGGTCTACATTGCTCATGACACTGTAGGAAAAGTCGTGCTCAAGTGTGCTATCAGTATACTCCTTTAAAACTAAAAGTAAGCGAATATACTTTCAGTTTACGTTTTATGTTCATATCAGAGATATACTTATATAAAGTCATAATTACGTATAGATAAAAATGGCTAAAAACAGTGCCTATCTAGCTTACTTGCAATTTATATATGTAGTGTACGAGGGCAGTCTGACTAAAATCTGAGGCACTCTGACAAGTTATTCATGAATGGATATGCGTTGACAAATGTGGAGAGGGCATGAAATACAGAATGAAAAACAGGTTACACCCCAAAAATGTAGATATAGTTTAAGAAGTATATGTCTTATACTTGTACTGGCACTGTAATTGTAGTTAACTTCAAGTCTACTTAAAGTACAGCTAAAGGTATGTTTTAAAGGGATAGTTCGAGTTTTTTGAAGTGGGGTCATATAAAGTACATATCTATAGCCGATCTGTTTCCTACCGTAATCACCGATCAGCGCAGCCTCAGTTTGGAGAAGTAGAGAGCCGCTCCAGCCAGACGCTCAGCTTTGTACTGCAGAGAACGGGGTCCAGAGAAAAAGCTAAATTAACCACCTAAAACATGGCTCAGCTAAAAAAATCTATAGCAGTTCAAGTGTACGTTGTATAGGGAAAATTCACACCGCTTCACATCGCTGTCAGACTGGCCTCTCTTTTGGCACTACATTTTCTCAGCCGTAGAACCTCCGTATCCCTACGCATTAGTGCAACTGGGCAACAGGTGACCTGCGAGCGGCGAAATACAGCGCGAGGCCCAGTTGCTGGACGAGAGGTTTACTTTTGATAAAAACGAAACTTAACTCTCTGTATCCCTCCGCATTAGCGCGACTGTGTAGGGATACGGAGGTTCTACGCTTTAAGTATAAAAAAAATAACACCTTAGTTAAAGTAAAAGTTAAAGTATATTCATTAGAGACAATAATGACGTAGGATGTGTAGTGTCTATACAAAGTTTTCATGCCATACAAGCTGACAACATTTTAAATCAAATGCCCCAAGATGTTATTAGAATAATACACATGACTGGCTCTGGGGGTAATTGCTTGTCAAGTGGCTTCTCTGGTTTCTTTACAAGACAAACCAAAAAATGGAGACAGCAGACCAATGTGTGAACCTGAAGAACAATGAAGATACTCAGACACAGGGCTGAGTTGATGAAGTGAGACAGCGCAGCAGACCAGATGCTGGTGAACAGCGAGAACAGTGTACAGGAGGGAGAAACAAACTTGGTCAACTTGGTGGGACTCCAGCCTGTTAGCATCTCAGGCTTGTAGAGTGTCTGTGGAGTAAACGAACACTCCTCCCCACCTCATCATTCATGTGTGTTTCTGTGTTTGTCTTCAGCAACAAAAGGATGTAATGTGTGTATTTATTGCAGGAAGACCGAGCGTTTTTTGCATAAGTTTGAGACGAGAGTCCCAGGTCCAGTGACATCCAGCGGTGCCGCACACACGTCATCTAGGGTAAGCCAGCAACCACATAATGTGTGTGTGTGTGAGCTCTTGTATGTGCTTTCACATGTTTTGTTTGTAGACACAGTTCTTTGTGCATCAGTGTGTGTGTGCATGTAGACACAGTATGTGCCTGAATGTACACACACACACACACACACACACACACACACACACACACACACACACACACACACACACACACACACACACACAAACTTGCTCTATGGGTCCCAGGGTTCAGTGTTGAGTCTCATATCTGTGGCTGTGGGGTCGGAGACTGAAGCTCTGTGGTCATTCACACCAATAGATCTGCCTTTGTAAGCTGTTTTCTCAGTAAATACTAAGAAACATCGTCCGGGGCAGTGCGGGTATTAAGCGGTATCCCCAGTGGGCCGGGTGGGGTGAGGAGACAGATCCCCCTGCAATTATCTCCTGGTCAGAGTTGGGGCACACAGCAGTACAGCAAGCTCATGGTTAAGTAAAAGGAAGTGTAAATACACAGAGGAATAAGGCCGGTGCTTTTCCCTTCTCTGCCTCTCAATGTTATCTGTCTGTCTGTCTGTCTGTCTGTCTGTGTGCTCCTTTCCCTCTCTTTTGTTTTCTCTGCTTCCTTTTCTCTTTTCTCAGCCCCTCTTCCTCCCTGCCTCTTGGTTTTCCTGAGAGAGAAAGAGTGGAAGGCGGAGTTCAAGGGACTTCCCAGAGTTCACATTGAGCAGAGACAGAGACACAACACAACATGACTGTGAAGAGCCTGCTGAAGTCAGAATAGAGTGGAATAACCTGCGCGAGTAAAAGTACCTGGAGGAAACCCAAGCTCCTCACCAACCAATCGCATGCCCTGTCTGCCAAAGGGGGCAACCGCTTGCCCTCACAATAAATAACTTTCCACTTAATTAACAATCTTTTTTTGGCTAATTGGTGCTATAAATCTTCAAATCAATAGCTGCTGTAAATCTTAAATGTGAAGAGGTCACAGTTATTCTTAGCTCAGAAAACATACATTTATTGGAGCGTGTTGACAGCTTCTGTCAGAAAGTCAGACACATTTCTAATAGTGTCTGTGCTCCTCCACCCAGTCAGTGATGCTGTAACAGAGAAGGAGAGAGTGGGCTGGAAACAGCCGGAGGACACACTGCTCTCCACACTGTATTCTGCTGTGAGTGTATTATGTGGCGACTGACAGCACTGTTAAAAGTGCACACGCAGCTCCCTCGTGCACAGAGGGAATGTTTTCTTTCAGCCCTTTTCTCATTGTTGTGCATTTCTTTTCTCTCTTTTTCTCACATAGACCTGATGCAAATCTTTCACCAGGCAACTTAGTGGTGAGAGAGAGGGAGAGAGACCATGGGTCCAACTGAACAGAAAGCAGTCAGTTACAGTAATAAAGAAGTCTCTGTTTTATGGTGGGATACAGACACACAGACACAGACATAGGGTCGAGGCAGACAGGCTAAGTGGATGATAGAGTTCACCAGATGATACCTGGGTTACAGACTGCAACAAAGACTCCTCTTCTCCTCTTTTCTTCTCTTCTTGCCTTTTCATTTCAGTGCTTTCCTCTCTTTCCTGTTTTCTTGTATCCTCTTTTCTCCAGTCTTAATTTGTGTCACCTCTCCTTTCCTTTCCTCTCCTCTCCTCTCCTCTCCTCTCCTGTCCTCTCCTCTCCTCTCCTGTCCTCTCCTCTCCTCTCCTCTCCTCTCCTCTCCTCTCCTCTCCTGTCCTCTCCTCTCCTTTCCTTTGCTCTCCTCTCCTCTCCTCTCCTCTCCTCTCCTCTCCGGACTCTCCCAGGCTGCAGCTCTCTCAGATAGACGTCACAGATTAGGAGATGAAAGCTTGTGGCTGCGGAGCAGCAAAAGTCAAACTTCTTGATGTGGTTTTGACCGGGACCCTGGGATCTGTTGTTCTTTGAGCAATGGCTCCATAAGACAGATTGATCCCTCCCTCATATCCTCTATTTGTAGGGGTGTGTGTGTGTGTGTGTGTGTGTGTCGTGTGTATACATGTGTGTATCAGAGTGGGAGATTTAATGCTCAGCTTTGTTTGGAGCATATAGTGCGCACACCGGTGGGCTGTTCTGTTCCTATGCCTTTCATGTATTTGCTTTGTTGTGTATAACAACTTGCTTGGGTGAAAGCTTGGGTTTTCAGGAGGAATTAAGTAATCCATGA
>CAEMYA010000076.1:336517-360085 GCA_903131615.1 Diplodus sargus | reverse complement strand
TGTGTGTGTGTGTGTGTGTGTGTGTGTGTGTGTGTGTGTGTGTGTGTCGTGTGTATACATGTGTGTATCAGAGTGGGAGATTTAATGCTCAGCTTTGTTTGGAGCACATAGTGTGCACACCGGTGGGCTGTTCTGTTCCTATGCCTTTCATGTATTTGCTTTGTTGTGTATTACAACTTGCTTGGGTGAAAGCTTGGGTTTTCAGGAGGAATTAAGTAATCCATGACAATCCATTGTCAGTGCCACTCATGTGTGCTGATCTAGAGCACAGAATATAAGCCTGCACTTTCTATCACTTTCTAGTTCTCTTCCAAAAAATAAAAAAACTGCAGTTCTAACAGCTTCTTTATCGGAAGTTTGTTGGCTTAGTTATGTATATGTTATAGCTCGTGATAATGACATTTACAGTTAAAGCTGATAAAATACTATTCTCTCTTTCCCTATTCTTATATTGCCTTGTATATTAGCAGTTTACTATAATTTCCTTTATACTTGGACTTATTTTCTTCTATTGTCAGAGTGAGGCCATGGCAAGTAAACAGAGAGAGGAGTCAAACAGTGTGAAAGACGTACAGCTGGAACACAAGAGGTAATGTACAACATTTATATATGATACCATTTTACAATTCAATCAGGTTCTATAACTATAACACAAAGCAGACAATTATGTAAAAATCACACCAGTGCATAGATGACACTGAGGCATTAAACTGGATTCACACACAGACAAAAATGGACTCAACAAGGTGAATTGTTTGTTTTGTTCATCATTTGGAGTAAAAACCAGTTGAGACTGACCGGGTCAGTAAATGCAAAGTGTACCGTGTGCAGTTCACTGACCTCACTATATTTTAGTTGGAATAAAAGTTTGAAAAGCTGTCAAACACATCCCACATGCAGCCATGTAAACCCTGCCAGCATGCAAAGTAGAGCACCAGTTAGTTTTATGTGGACCATTTTTTTGATTCATGATATTTTGACAGGGTGAACTCGGCCTTTCTGGACAAACTGGAGGGTCGAGACGGAGGGAGTGAGAAAGAGCCAAAGTGGGAAGTCATGCAGGAGGTGGAGTATCCCTGTTCTACCTCTGACTTTAGGTACCAGCCGCCCAACACCTCTGGACAACAACACCCCCCCAATTACCTGGACACAGATCCAGATCAGAGCTGTTCTGGATGGAAAGAGGAAGCTGGTGAGATGTGTGTGAATGGCTGAATAACACTGTCTTCTGTTTCTCTCGCCTTTTTTTAGTTTTGCTCAATGCTGGTTAACCAAACCTCAATCGGACATGTGACAAGAGTTACCCACCTCATCCTTCCATAGGGAATTGTGATTGTGTGTTTTAGAGATAGACCGATATGTTTTTGTTTGCTCAACTCATCATGCTTAATTTACTACAGCATTTGGGAAGCCTGTAGTTGATTTTATTATGTAAATGTTATATTTGAACAATATGTGATAGCAGGGACCCTGTCATTCAAAACTAGGCTGCCACATTACTAACGATTAATTTAGCTATATCTGAAAAAATTGTACAATAGCCATAGAGACTATTCATCCCTGAACACCATGCAGTTCATGTAGGCTTTATGATGCAGTTACATTATGTCTTAAGTCTTGTAGAAAGTCTGCCGCTCTCTACAAGAAACTGTCAAAGACAGCTTCAGAACACACTACATGACAATATGTCATTTTCTGCTGCTTGGGATCTCTCAAACACAGAAAAAGGTAAAGTAAAATAACTTGGTAGTTAAACAGCAATTATTGCCCTACAGTTTCCTCTCAGACAGACGGTGCTTTGCTGCCAGTTTCTGCAGCTTCTCATGTGGCTTATACACACACACACGCTATTCTTTAGCCTTCCCCTCAACGTGCTTCTCTGCAATAAAACTAACCGAATTTTACTCTCTCTCTCTCTCTCTCTCTCTCTTACTCACTCACACACACACACACACACACACAAACAAACACTTCTTACTTAATCACTGACTACTTTAATAATCAGTGTTTATCATAGGAACAGACAGCTGTCGCTAAGGTATTGGGCCTCACAGTAACGTTGGTAGTCGTGAGTTGTAGAGTTTTACAGTCTGCTGAGCGTCTACAGCCAGAGAAGGAGAAGCGGACCGGTGGGCTAACGCTACGCTAAAAGCTAGTCAGCCTTCACCTCAACGTGCTTCCTTACAATAAAACTGGACTGAATTGAGTTTATTAGGTTTTTATTCTCTCACTCACACACACAGACTTCTACTGTCACAGACTCTTTCCATATTGATATTATCAGCAACCTTGTTTCGAGTGATTAACATGCTCGTCTGGAGGGACTGGGAGCGAGCAGAGCTGCTGCATATGTTTATATAACGTTAATGGGTTCACAGTAATGTTACTAGTTGCTGTGAGTTGTAGAGGACTGGGATGTTTATTACAATTTCGGGAGAGTCTGCTGCCTTAACTTACCTTCGAAACCAAGCCCCCAGGAACAGCGCCGGGCTATGAATACAGTTTTACACGTCGCTAAACTTTTCCCCTCTCCGCTGTGTGTGTGAGCACTGTGAACGCTCAACATTCACTGCTGATTGGCTGTTCCCCACTCTGTGTGTAACCAATCAGATGGTGCTGTGGGTGGGACAATGCTGGAGACAGAGTAGTGACAGCAGATAGAGAGGCGCGGCTGCATAAGAGCCAAAATAACCCAGTTTTACGTTGATCTCATATCGGCCGTCGGATTAAAAAAAGGCTGATGCCGATATGTGTCAAAATGTCGAATATCGGCGCTCGATAATCGGTCTATCCCTAGTGTGTTTAGTCTGTGTTAAATCAAATGTCCTACGTGCTTTAAAAATGCAGGCAGAAAGTTATGCGTGGTACGTCGTGATCCTAGTGCTATTGGCATTCAAATCCTGCTGATACTTGTATTTTGTGGGAAGTGTGTGTGTGTGTGAGAAAGTATTTTCCCTTCTTTCTGGGCACAAACCTCCTCTTACTATGGATTGAGCAACACAGTACAGCAACACGCACACAAACACACACTCATTAGGCATCTGTCAGTCAGAGAGGAAATTCTCCAGGAGCACCCAGGCTAGACTGACAGACATGGCCTGCAGCCAAACAGACAAACCAAGGAGCAGTCCCACCCTTTAATAATTGGCCTGGATTGGCATACACTGTACTGGGTTCGATACCTGACTGACTGCCTTACACCTATGAATACCTGACACTCAAAATGGAAGGAACACAAACAGATCCACTGTACTGAAGCAGTTCCTGCTACAGCACGTGTGCATGCTACGTGTCATCAAACTCGTTCTTTTCTTTAACATATTGTTAAACCGAGGATTTTGTGTTGAATCTTTTTAGGTTCTCTTTCTTGGTACCTATCAGCCTTACACAATTCAATATAAAATAGATTTTAAAGTGATAATTCTGAGACATCCCTTGTTTTTCTCAGGAAAGGTTTCCATTAGATTCAATTATTCTACTTATAGATTTATTACTATAGAACTATGTAGTTCCAATATAAGATCACAAACGTTAATTCAACTTTTCTAATGTGAGGATTTGCTTGTGTTTTCACGGCTTCTGTAATGACTGGCCTGCCATGGTTGTGTAGGGGTGATCAGCAGTAAAAGATACAGCTTGTTCGTGAAATGATAAGGACATCTGTGTTTGAAATGAAAGGGTTCAATTAGTGTTGTCATTAAAACAGTACAGGATCTTAATCTTCTCTTCCAACAATAAGTAGTATGGTTAGGGTCAGGTAATCACAATAAGGCAGCAGCATTCCTCTTGTAGTAATAAAGACATGTTTTCAAAGAAGTGTTTAGGATGAAACTGAGCCTTATTTATGAATGGAAAAGGTGCAGATTTGTCAGCTTTTGAATAGTAGCTACCGTACTAGCTAGGTCTTTGCTGAGACAACATTAATAGTATACAGAAAAAAAACTATATACATTCTACTTACACGGGCTTACTGTTATGGCTAATAGCTAAATCAAATCAAGTCAAATCAATTTTATTTATATAGCTCAAAACCACAATCACATTGCCTCAGTGGGCTTTACAATCTGTGATCAGTGAACATCATCCTCTGTCCTTAGACCCTTGATTCGAGTGAGGAAAAACTTCACATGTTGATGGAAAAAAAAGACCCTTTTAACAGGGTAAAAAAACAATGGAAGAAACCTCAGGGACCTCAGGAAGAGCCTCAGGAAGAGCCACAGAGGAGGGATCCCTCTTCCAGGACGGACAGACAGACATGCAATAGATGTCGCATGTACAGAAAAGAGCAACATGTCATAATTTAGAAGTTACATTAACAGAAAGTTACATTAACAGAAAGCTAGCATTTATGTTAACCAAGTGAGATTGTTGAAATAAAATGTATTTTGTAAATACTGAGGGAGGGCATACATTACCACACTTCTACTAAATCTACTATCTACTAAGTTTATTTGAAATGTGTGTAAGTTACGAGAGAGAGAGAAATTTCCATTTGCTGGTTAATCGTTAGAGGTTTAACTAATTGGGAAGCTAAAGTTTAGTCTTAGCTAACACCTAACTGAAAGATTAGACTGTCATTCAACTCCCACAACCATTGTATGTTGGAAAGCCCATGCCAAAGAAACAGAGACAATTGAAGGGCAAGATACAGTGTCTAAGTAAAAAGTGAGTGTTATCAGCCTGGGTTACCACAGACTGCAGCGTATACAGGTTCTGACTTCTCAGAGAGTGTAGTGTGAGGACCATCCTGTGTCAAGTAGAGAGGCTCTTGACTTACTTTATAGCCCAACTAAGTACGTGCCCATACAGCAGCCATAGAGCGATTTCATCAGTCTGACGTTAAAGCGACTGTAAACTACCCAAGAATATTTCAAACCTTTGGTCCTCTCCTGCAATTGTGGGCAACGTTCTGCATGGTGGAATCCCACAACATCTTCCATCCATTTGTGCTGATCAGAACTTTTTCATTACCAGCACAAACCTGGTTTGGTGATGGTCTCTCTTGCCTATACCAGACTTCTGCCAAGGCCTTCATTGCCAATCATCTGGCCCTAGAAATGGACTAGCCTGTGGCAGCGAGAATTACTGGGAGTCCGATCCTGGACAGTGTTGGTAGTTGTGGGGAAGAGATTCCAAAATGGTTTTAAGCTGCCTGAAAGAAATGTCTGCCTTTAGAATCCCACCTTTGTCTTTGTCTTTTTTAGTGCATTTAAATTAGCTAAGGAAAGAGAGCATTGTGGAGATGCCTCACAGTTCTCGCTGGGTGATCGTGTGTGCAAATGTTGAACAGATTGTACAAGCTCATCCACAAAAAGAAAACAATAAACAAATGATAAGACCTCCTATTGTTGTGCATGAGAGTGAGAGAAAGTGCATTGTAGTGTATGTCATGACAATCAAAGAACCTTCTTCCAGCAAGGCCTAGTGGGAACAATAATGATTGAATAGGGCTCTGAGAGAATCATTTCTTTCCTGTGTGTTTTCCAGACGCTGATCCTGACTATGACTGGTCCTTGATGAAACTGATGAACAGCTTTCCAGACTGTTCCAGAGTGTTCCTGGAGGACATCCTCGACCAGTGCAACAGTGATTACGAGCAGGCCTATTCACTACTCATCAGCACGCTCAGTTGAGTTTTATGTGTCTTTAATGGCAGGATTGTCTTTCCCTTAATATTGTGTTTGACATTTAAGTATTTGGTTGAAATAAAAATGTTTATTAATAATAGCTAGAAGGAAGTGTCCTTCTTTGGTGGTGGATGAATATGCATAACTATGCTGACAGCATTAAAGATGTACCTACAGCGCAGCATGTGCTTGTAATCTGTTTTTGATTATCCCATTAATCATGGAGTGTTTGGTGTCTTGTATCTGTCTGCATGCACAAGTGAGTCATGTCGGGGTTTTGCCTTGACATGGATTTAAATTGATGTTCGTTTTTACCAGTTTAGTTGAAGGTCATCGCTATGACTCATAATCTTCAGATCATATTTGGGGCTCTTAATTAAATCAGTGTGTGTAGATGGAAAGAGCTCAACCCAAATGCATGTTTTTGTTTGTTCCATCATCACAGTCATATGTGATGTATGTATAGCAGGAATCTTCAGGACAACAAAGGATGTAAATCTGAAAATGATTTGCAATAGAAAGGCCTTTTATGATTGTTTTAATTTTAAACTCACAGTAGCTTTAGAGGACTTCAATAAAACACCTTTTTGTTGATTCTGTTTTTGACTGTCTGAATTTGTGTGTGTCATCAGTGTGTTTATATAATACTGGATGGGGTTTCCAGGTGGGTAGTGGGCAATGTCAGCCTCAGCTGCCACCACTGAGTTGGACAGCAGATGGTTATCACCTGCACGAGGAAACAAAGAACAAAGGGTGGTGCTCTCATCATGGGGTGCCAAAAAACCCCTTTCACTTCAGCATGAGGTCATATACAAGGAGTGTTTCACTTGCCCTTTTTAGATAGAAAAGGCGGCACATTTGCTCCAAGGTAAGGGCGGCAATGTGCCGGCCTGGCTTTCTAAAACCGAGGCGTAATATTCCTCCTTTTCCAAAAGCCGCCTCTGAGGTCGGCGTAAACATGTGACGTGACGTGAAGCTTGACGTTGGGCTGTGAACAGTGGCAACGAATTTGTCCTCAAAATAAGAGCTTTACATTGCACCCCATTGGAGTTTAGAACTGGGTTCTTAGCGGGGGGGCTTTTAATTTGAAAGTAGCGACCGTTCCTACTAGCTTGCGCTTCAACAACAAGCTAACACAACCAAACAGCTACAGAGACCGAGGAGACGCTGCATCTCCTAGATGTCAGCGGCTGTCCAGTTGTTCATCTTAATGTCCGTGGATGAAGTGATGGACTGACTGCTGTGATCAGCTGTTTCCTGTTTTTAAAACTCCTCGGTTGTGGGTCGCAGAACAGTGCAGGATTAGGGCTGGGCGATAAGATAATAATGATATCTATCGCGATAGACACATGATCAATATCAATAGAAAATAGTTTGATAGAACGTTTGATCATTTCACTGAACTCCGTCAGAATCATGATCTGCGAGCAGCGAAATACAGTGAGGCCCAGTTGCTGGACGAGAGGTTTATGCACTCAATTACTGTTTACTTTCAAAACGAAACTTAACAATTTCAGACACAGACGTAGAACCTCTGTTTCCCTACGCATTAGCGCAACGGCCCAGTTGCGTGAATGCGTACGGATATGGAGGTTCTAGGGTAGAGAAAATATAGTGCCAAAAGAAAGGGCGGTCTGACGACAATGTAAAGCGGTGTGAATTTTCTCTAGACAACGTAAACTTGCAATAATATAGATTTTTTAGGTGGGCCTTGTTTAAGGTGGTTAAAATTCGCTTTTTTACTGGACCCCGTTCACTGCAGTACAAAGCTGAGCGTCTGGCTGGAGCGGCTCTCTACTTCTCTAAACTGAGGTTGCGCTGATCGGTGATTACGGTAGGAAACAGATCGACTATAGATATGTACTTCATATGACCCCACTTCAGAAAACACAAATTATCTGTCTTAACTATTGTCAACTGACTATTGTCAAGCAGCAATGTCAGCTTCTACACTATTTTGTCTCATGTCTTAGATTCTGAAATCTTGAAAATATATATATATTTTTTTCAAAAATCAAACGGCTACTGCTGATGTCATCCAGTAAATGTCTATCCTCTGAAGATCAGCAATGTCACTGGAGCAGTCCTGCATCTATAAGAACCATAAACTAATGAAGGTATCGAGATCTTTCTGATGCTTCATTTTAGGGTTACTGAGTAATCGCAAATGACAGAATATGCTGATTTAATCATCCTTTTTGATATATACTCGGTTGAAAACTGCACAAAGACCATATACTTCAAATTTTACCTCATCAGCTTCATATATTTTTGTAAATATAGGATTACATATTTACATGTTTCAAACAAGTTGTGATGACAACATAAGACTGTGAAACCTGTTGGGAACATTTCACAGATAAATAGATTCAGTGGTAACAGGTGACAGTGTCATGATTGGGTATGAAAGGGGCATCATCGAAAGGTTCAGTTGATCACAAGAACCACTTTGTCAAACACATGATGCGTGAAGGATATTAAAGATGGGCGCAGGAACACTTCTGAAACAGTTATAAGAAACGTGATTGCATTATGGTTTCATTTGTGTTTTACATAGTGTCCCAACATTTTTGGAATCAGAGTTGTAAATGACTTTTTTAAAGTTTTTTAGCTGGTATCTATAAATGACCACAATTTGATGCAGATTCTAGACCTGCTGATCTTAAGTAATGGTTAAGCAGTTATGAAATTCCAAATATTGAGTGGTACAGGGCTATCAAGTTTGGATTTGGCTTAATTGAATTAAAGGAGACTGCTGGGCCTTGGCGGAGGTATGCACTCTACTCATATACTAAATAAAGGCTTAATAATCATATGACATTTTTTTCTCACAAGTTAGGTTGGAATGCCCACAGCCTTACTTCCCCTGTGTGTTACCACCTGAGCATTTTTGTTAAAGGAAGGTAACCATGAGTAACCTGTGTGTGTGACATAGTCTAGTTCAAGTTCAAGTTACTTTATTAGTACCCAGATGTAGATTTTGTTTGCAGTAGTAGAGTCCTTACACACACATATGGGAAAACATAGAGACACAAACACACATCATCCAACTTAGGACAGTGAAAGTAAGAAAAAGAAAAAAAATTAAGAATTTCTTAAAAGTTTTAAAAGGTTCTTACAGGTCTAGGTCATTCTAAGATAGTAAAAATTAACTGAACTATTAATAGTAAGAAGAAAATATACAAAGTCTAGTGCTGGGCTGCCCAAATTGTGGCCAATGGAGCAAAGTTAGGCCGCCATAAGGTTTAATTTGGAACGCCAGATGTTTATTGTGTGAAAAAAAATCAACAATAATAATGCATATGCAGTTTTTTGTAAAGGGTAAGAATACTACTTCAGTTGTGTCTTTCTCCTACGTAACATCAAAATATTACATTATACTTAATGTAACCTAGTGACAGTCACTATCATCTGTAAAGAATAAGAACAGTTTAACCACTCAACACTATTTCATTATTTTGTAATACATCATTAGAATGTGTTATACTGTAATTTCTGACTAATGCTATACAAGGATGGATGTTATATATGCAGCAGTTTGTGTTATGACATCTGAAGACAACAAATTCATTTGGGGAGCTTAATATAACTTAGATGAAGTTAGGGTAAGGGCTTGGGCTGGGCGGGGAATAATGAGGTAAGGTCCTTGATGTCCATGTTCAGTTATATAAAAAAAAAGTGTGCGTTTTGCAGAATGTGGGTGTCTCTTGTGTATATCACTATCAAGTAAACAGGAAAAACCTTCAAATGAACTGGCCGTTTGAGAGCTGGTGACACACCACTGCTCTGTCACCTAATCAATACAGTTCACAACATGTTTGATGAGACACTGGTGTAGGAAGGTATCGTATGATGCCTCCTTAAGCTTTGTGGATCTCTTACAGGACAGTTCAGTCAGTTCAAATGGAAACAGTTCTGGGACCCGGTACAGCAGATCTGTGGCTTGTTCCAGGAAGCCAGTTTACTGAGTAATCAGGACAAAAACAAGAAATGCCCTCAGATGCGTTACATGGACTGATGTTTCAGTTTGACTTAACTCAGTCAAACTGCTTCTTGGAAAAGACTCGAACTTGACAGTGTATGTGTTTTATGTGAGGGGCAGGGTTACTACGGTTGTGATACTGTATTTCTGAAGAAAGCGTTAGGTAAGTGCATGCTTCTCCACGTGTCTGCTGCATTGACTGTTGCCTGTTACTGAGTGACAAGTGAAAACACCGACAGTATGTCTATGTTAGGAGGCTGGGATACAAGGATTGGCAAAGTGCTTGAAATAAATTTCATAGACACATCAGGTTCATTCATGCTACAAATATAACATAAAGTCCAACAATAGACCCAACAGACAGCTTTGTAGTGGAAATAGACATCTTTTTAACTTGACCACCTCCCAGAGGCTGCTTGTGGTACTGATGTTGGTGCCGCTGTCTCATAGACAGCATTACGGCATAGCCACAGCTCGCTGCCTGGCTACTGTCCAAAGCAAAAAACAACCGTAACAATCCCAATTTGACCTAAAACCCTGAATGAATAGGCAGCTTAAAATGTTTGATTGTATCAGTAAGTAGGCAGGCAAGGCCAGTTTTGAACTGTCTCGTGACCTGCTGGTAGGGGGGAAACACAAAAAAGCAGGGTAACAGACTTTGACACAACATAGGAACGCTCTCCATCGAGTGAATGCACGTCTGTTCACTATAGTTTCACCTCAGTTTCTATCACTCTCCCTAGTCACCTTCTCTGCCCTCTCCATCAGCGTGGCTCTTCTTCTTTTGCAGTGGAGAGTTTCCACAGATATTCCAGTTGTTCCATGGTTACCTCGAAATACTGACCAGAGAAAACAATGGCTCTTCCTGTTTTGGTTGCATAATGGCAAATCATGGATCGTACAGTTAAAATCCAGATAGAGCATTGGAGATAGCGCCCTGTTCATTTGTAATAAAGTTGCTTAGTGGCTGTTGTCTCACTTATAATGGTGGTCTTTGGGGAAAGTGTTTTTTGGGGGTCTTTGGGTAATTTTACACTACAACACTATATACTTGGACACTGGGAATAATTGGAAGCAAGGCTAAGCTGTGCTGCTGTGTCTTGTTCTAAACAGTACATTAAATTTGAATAAGACACCATATCAACTATCACTAGTTGATATGGAAGTATGTATTCCAAAGAAAAGTGGAAGGTTAAGTAGCTTATTCATGGATGGCCAAATGAGGCTGTTTGAAGGTGGGACGTCGGGGATATTTATGTTTGTTTTGAAATTCAATATTCCAGGGTATAATTGGCCGTTTTTGACTTTTTTTTATTTTGGGTTAGGGTTATGTTGCACATAGACTCTATAATGTTTACCCAGACCATGTTCATCATCAAGAGAACAGTTCATATATATTTCACCTTAAAAACTATATACCTTGCCTTGTTTGGTGTCATTATTTTCAGTACAACCTCACATGTGTGACTGTACATTTATTTTTTTCATTTTGACATACTGTATTAAGACAATGGACCTAAAATCACAAAAAAACAGAAAATCCAAGTAGGAAAAAGTTAAAGTTAAAGTTAAAGTTAAATTTTTTACTGTGAAAACCAAAAATATGCTTGTACTGTGTGACGTATCCAGATCTCCTCAGACCCGAACAGACTCGGTCGGGACTCATTTAGTCTCATTAACAATCAGTGGAGGTGGATTTCATCGTTTGATGTCGAGAGTCAGTTCCCGTCGGTCAGTTCGGGAGGAACAATCGTTCATGTAGTTCGTTCGTTCAGTCGCGCTTCCGGTACAACATCGTTCAGCGGTGAATCACGTAACGCACAATTCTCAGCTCCTCAATCGTGCTAACGGTCAACATAACGCTAGTTCATGGCCAATACATTGCTGCAACTTCATGATGATGTGTACTTTTAGACAACACAACAGCTAACAGCTAAAGCCGACTTGCCAAGAACGAGTGACTGACTGAACGAGAACGACAGGAGAGGAATCAGTGAAGGAACGAGAATGAGTGGTTAATCATGTAACCCACAGTTCTCAGCTCCTCGTTCTTAAACGATCGTGCTAACGGTCAACATAACACTGTAGTTCAGGCAAATACATAGCTCCAACTTCATGATGATGTGTACCTTTAGACAACACAACAGTTAACAGCTAACAGCTAAAGCCTGCTAGCCAAGAACGAATGACTGACTGAAGGAGAACGCCAGGAGAGGAATCAGTGAACGAACGAGAACAATGAGCTACGAATGAAATGAAATGTTTTTATTTCATGGAAACGGTTGCTATGCTTTGCTGTTTCTCATTGGCTGAAATTCAACGACAGTGTCCTAGACTCAGCATACGATTGGCTGGCTCTCAGTCCTCCTCACCACTCTGATAACTTAACAGTGAAAAACACAGCGACTGTAAAAAAAGGAATGAGCGAACGAGAGAGAAGTGAAACGAGGAATCAGGTCAGTTAGTTCGTGTTTAAGAGTCATTCATTCAAACTGATTCGTTTGTGACCAAGCCGTCACTAACAGTCAGTTTAGGTGCACAGAACGGGACTGTTCCGCCGCAAAATCCCAGTCCAGCTTGCGCCGCTGCAGGTATAAATCTGCTTGTTTCGGGCTCTGCAGTGATTGACTCTGGTGCGCTATATTGGCCATGGTTGACAATGCTAGCGGAATTTGTAAAGCATTTGTGAAAGAATTTATTAACGGTATCATTGTAGTCCAAACAAATCCGACTTGGCACACCCTTAAACCACGCAGCAGCCATGTTGATCTCAGGTCAGTCTGATCCTGATGGCACAGACAGACAGACAGACAGAAAGACAGACAGAGATTCCTTGCTTTTATAGACAGATATGTAATGTCATTGTTGTGATCACATTGTTTGTTTCAGCTGCCCCCAAGTGGCCAAACAAGTTTTATCAGGTATAAAAGTTGATGGGCTACAGCTGTCCTTTGGTCCGGTGGCCTGAGCAGGTCCATGTAGATGTCTCCTCCTGAGCGTCAATACAAATGACTCCTTTGTGTCCAATCAGCACCTCTCTCTATCAGTGTAAGGTGATTTCCTTCAACCATCACAGCAGTCTTTGCATAACTTTAACCTCATAATTTTAGAATAACCATACCTTAAACACAGCTGTGGAAGATCACACAAACACTCATATGAGTCATTTTGACAAATGACCTACTTTGGCCTGTAGGTAAGTTGCTGCATGTTTCTAAACCCTCCATGTGTTGCGGTGCTTTGTGCACATACAGATGTGAGGGAAGGGGAAGAGGAAAAGTCTTGCAACAGGGGCAGTTTCGTTGAGAAAGAGGGGCAGGTGCGACCGACTGATTCTTACCCAGAGCTTCAACGTGGGGAGGTCGTTGCCTGCATAACAGCCAAACTGCACAAAACAAACACATGTTTGACACACATGTACTACACTGACACACTTGGAGGCAAACACACAAAACACCCACATGACTCCCACCAGAGTGAGGGATACTGATCCTTTCCTGTCTGGTCGTCAGTGTTGGTATACTGTTGCTCTTGTACAGAGATGAATCAGAGCACACAGCGTACAGGAAGAGCTGCCTTTTCACTCTCATGCTAATACACTCAGAGTAGGTCTTTCATTTTCCTCTGATAGCCACTAGTGTGTGTGCATGTGTGTGTGTGCTTGTGTGCATGTGTGGGTGTGTGCGTGTGTGTGTGTGTGTGTTTGAGAAATGGACTCCAGTGAGATCAAATAATAGTGTTACCCTCTTACTGCACTAGCACTGAGGCAACTTCAAGCTTTATTTCTTCCCACTTGTACCTTTACTTCAAGCAGCTGTCAATGTCGAAGTCACTGGACCACCCTGGTCGTTTCTGAGGATGAGCTGTCCCATGAGGATGACCATTACGTCAACATATGGCAGAGCTACACAGACCAGCACAAGCATACACGCACACATATGTATGGATGCAGAGGCCTACAAATAGTTGTGAGTTGGGGGATTCCCAGAGGGTGGTTCACAGTCAGAATGAGGTCACCTCATTCTGGTGTGTAACACACACACACACATACACACACACACCCCTAAACTTCTGGGTGAAAAATACAATAAAATATGTCAACTTCAGATACACCCCAGCAGTCACACACAGCCATGAAGCTCTGGAGATTATTAAATATTGGTTTGAAGAGCATAAAGCATCTTGATATGTTGGAAATCACCTCCATTTGTTTTTATAGCTCTGGAGATTGGTTGTTCTTCGTGTCAAGTTACAGTGTGAGTTCATGCGTGGCCAGCAATGTGAGTTTGAAGTTGTACATCCCCTTTGATTTTCTGCCAGACAAGTGCTGTGTGCTAACCCAGGAAGGTGGACCAACATTTTGCAGCAAAGTTGTGATGATGATAACATCTGACCTGATTAAACAAAAGATTTTCCACCAATAGTGATAGAAACATAGCTAGCTGGGACAGACAGAAAGATTGAGCACATTACTAATTCCCATTGGAAATTACATTATGGCCATGTTACGCATGAACCTCAAAAGCAAATAGATAATATGAATATACAAATACACTGCTGATATCTTAACTACACACCACAGTAACACTAACAAGACTGTACAGCTATGATAGTGGGTCTGTGAAGCTCTTCTTAGACACAGTGGTGCTAAATACATCAACTTCTTAACATGCTCACACTGACAATACCATTGTATAGTATAAATAGTTTGATTTGGAATGTCTAGATGATGGAAGAGAAAGGATGAGGGTTGTTTTCGGTGGGATGTTTGGGGCAAAGGAGAGGGATGAAGGGGGGTCAATTGCATAGGGATAAACAGGGGCCAAACAAGTCGCGGTGCGACTGAAGCATCGGTACTCAGTAGGGGGCATGTCTTGTTGAGCACTCTCCTTCATCACGCTCCAAAGAACCTTTCTGCACAAAGTGTGAATGGGCTCATTGGATGTAGTTGGGGTGGCAGTAAGTAGCGATGGTAAACTTGGGAAGACCAGACCCCAAGAACTTTGGAAACGTGGAATGGATGTGCATTCCTTGTCTGGAGTTGAAATGGCTCCAATGGGGCAAGAATGGCTGAAGTATGGTTTCACAGAGGCCCTGACTTAAACAGAACTCATGACTCATGTCTGATTTGGTTGGAAATGCATGGCATAAGTGCATTTAGGGTGTGTCCAACTCCCTTTTGCCAGTTAAACAGAGTTTTGTATACATTTCATATTGTCTAGTGTTGGTATAGCATGCTGCTTTATTGGAATTGTATAGAGGAGTTTTAAGGAATAACCATACACAGATCTCTATGTATACACAATTATGACAGGTAAGTAAAACACATGAATATACTGTCAGGCAAAACTGTTAAGCATATGATAAAAGCAAGACATTGGACCATAATGATACAAATTAACTAATATTTACCATGATTGTTTAAATCTAAAAGTGCTAGCAAACAGCAAATATATTGTATGAACACATGGACATAACTGGATGAACATTAGCAATATAATATGTGTTGTGTTACAAAGAAGAGCCTGAAGCTTCAAATCAGTCTACACAGAGGAGACTTATTGTACTGTGTGACGGCAGCTGGTAGAAATGAGTGTAGAGTAGCCATTCTTTGTCATTGTAATTTTTCTTTTTTGTCACACACGGAATTTGAAAAATGACGTTTAAAAATATCAGCAGCAATGTGTCTTCTCAGAAACAATGTCCTGGTTATACTGGGCAATCCACAGACCTCACTCGGCAGCTTGCACTGGGACCATTTCTTCAGTAGAAAGGAGTTCCAATGAAAACTCTTCACTGTGAGGTCTGTGGATTATCCGGGGCAGCCGAGAAATTCTTTCTAGAAATAGATTTACGTTTTTTCAATCGTAATTTTTCAACACTTTGAACACCACAAGCAGAATTCCGGTCACCTCCATTGTATTGGGGGTGGTGACAGAAATCTCACATGAGGATATTTCAAAACTTCAGCACATAAAACCAAAACTATCTGCATGGTTAGCTACCACTAGCAGTAAGCGAGAAGACATGTTTTTTTTTTCAAGTATACAGACCATTTAAATGATTTCCCATGTGTGAGAAACCTACAAGTTGTTGTTGGCTGACTTTCATCGAACATTGTAGATGAGAAGGCGACTTCCTCACCCAGGAGACAAACGCTACACTGTGCTGTCTGGGTGCATTTTGGTTTTGATAGCACCCTGCACGCTCCTCTCAGACTTTACATATGGGGCGTAGTGGGGCAATGTCTGTACCAACTGTCATAAAACATTTCCTACTGCGAGGAATGAGAGGTATATTTCAGGACACCGGTGAACCTCAAACTGACCTGAGAAAAGCATGCCAGTCCTGGAACTCAATAATGTAATCACCTAAAAATGCTTGAATACACAAACACACAAGTTGATATACAAAAAAAAGTGAGCATGCAATGTACATACATAGACTCTCTTGTTCTACTTTGTATCCCTCTCTTTCGCTCTCTCTCTCACTCTCACACACACACACACACACACACACACACACCATATGCACTCACAAACAATGTCAAACCACAACTGAGTCACTTTGCTTCCTGAGGGAAATTTGGCTCCACAAGGAGGGCAGTGAAGGCACCTCTCGACTGTTGCCCGATAGCGCTGACAGCAGTGCTTTACACACACGTCCTGTGCGTTCCCACACACTTTGCTCACACTCATCTGCTGGCATGCATTCACACACTCCCCGGCCCTCAAGGGAAAATAGGAAAAAAATCATCATAAATCGTCAGCGGAAGCAACATAATCCTGATAAGACATAACAAAACTAAATTAAATGGAAACGCACGCAAAAAAGACAAGAAGGCAATGTTTGGAGCTGGGAGGGATGAGAGGGATCCTGATGCAAAGGTATGCAGAGTTCCTGGCTCCTCATCCTCACTAGTTTCCTGTGTGGTCCACATTTTGCATCTAGTGTTACACAGGCCTTGTTTCATCCAGCATCTAGACAGACAAAGCCGGGGTCAGAGCACAGATATTACCCTGTAATGATGATTTATGGGCTTATTCATAACTGCGATATCCTAGAAAATGCAGAGCAGTAAGATAATATACACTTGTCTGTTTCAGCTGAGTCCTTTGGGTTTTGGATACAGCTCTCACACTCACTCCATCCAAGTCCGTGACACAGTTTTACAGCTTGACTGCATTTCACTTAGCCTACAAATCCTTAGGAAATAAAATGTGACCAATGGAAATAAAACGAGAACCTTTGCCCTAATTGCAATGTAATCATGGCCATAGAAATCTCAGTCGGAGTTACCAAAGTGCCCACAAACAGTAGATGCTGGCTGTGCATGGATCAAGAATAACAGCCTGTGACAGGGGAGTCGGTCTGTCAACTGGTGTTTTCGAATCGTCAATACTCTGACCTCAGTCTGATCTGTATATCCATTTAGTTCTAATGAACGTGACTCACCATGTTTAGAATGGCAGACTCCAGTCTAATCTTCAGCATTACGCCAGGTTACAAGTTCAGCTGCTTAAAAGATGCAGATACCGGGGTGAAACTGAGGTGAAAGGCTGCAGGGTTCAGAGGAAACACCAGGCTGACATATACAAAGATATACACACAGAGACAAGCTACAACAAAGTTTCAAAACACACACGTAAAGGTCATAATATTCTGCTGATATCGGAGTAACACGTGCTCTGGTAATCTAACCCTCATGCAAAAAGCCAAAATAACAGCTTTCCATCTTAGCAACTGTCAACAGTGTAACCAACGGTAATGTTATCATCGGATTGGTCCTAAGTTTCCTCCACCCACAGAATGGTTTGCCCGGTGCCCCGTTTCTATTTCTTTGATTATTCTCAGGCACAAACAAACACACACTCACACCCATGCAGTGGGATGGAAATGACTAAAACCACTAATTATTTCAGGACCACTGTGTCGATTCCCACTCATCTTTAGAGCCGGAGAGACTGAGTGAAGAAGACAGAAAGATAGAGTTGTTTGTATCTGTCGCCAGGTTTTGGTTTCATATCCATGGCCCCAGACCCCAGACCCAAACATAGAAGCGGTGGTCGAATTTGCCTTTTAGTATGTCATTCCCACAGCTATGTCATCAGCTTGTTCAGAAGGGTGTTAATCTGTGCTGTGGCTGCTTCTATACGCTATTCTGAGTGGAGGTTTGGGAACTGAGCGAGAGACACAGAGAGAAAGAGAGACAGACAGCTGGAGAGCGAGATGACAACGTTTGCAAACTGCCTGGATGCAGACCTACAGTGCAGTGTGGCTGGTCGGCGCAGCGTACAGTATGTGGTCCAGTGGGAGTTGACTGGGAGTATAATTAGAGGCTTGTTTCAAGTGGAACAGACCTTACAGTAACAAGGCTGCGACGGTGACAGATTGATGGCGTGTAATGGGAGGTTAGGACAACACTGGAGGTCCTCCTCATGAATGGACGGGCATTTTACCTACTGTGCTGCAGCGTGTAATGTACACGAGCTGTCCCTGAGTCTGGGAAAGAACTTCGGGAAAATCCCACGGGGCTACAAATGTGCACATGAAGCATACAGCTGGTTGTTGCACTGACACATTGTGTATTTACAGAGATAACAGAACTCACCATGTGTTAGTCCATATTATGTATTACAATTCAAATATTACTAGAAAATGCAAGTAGCAAGTACAATTAAAACATGCGCAAATAACAAATGACCCTCCTGTCATCTCCTGCGCTGAAACGAAACAAATCTCTCCCTGTGCAACAGTGGTGTGGCACCGGAGCAACATTCCATATCAAGCTACACATTATGAAGGATTAATGGAATAAGAAAAACCTCTGTGGGAAAACAATTTGCCCAGTTTCTGTGGTAAGACAGAAATGATTCAGAGAGATTTAGAACTGTAGAAATACTCTTGTACAGAAGCCTGATAACATTTCCAAACATCCAAATTGCTCACGTTGAAATCAAAATGATTTGCGAGATCGTAGCAGTCCAGAAAAGGCTCAAATCAGGAGCAACAGAAAGAATAACACAAACAACTTACAGTACAATGAACCCAAAAACACGGGTCAGCTCCTTTCACTAAAAACATTCCCTGAAACAAACTCAGTGACTTAATATAGCCGTTCCCTTTGGACCCTGCCCTGACCCAAGCTTGACCATGTCCTGACCAAATCTGTGGTCTCTCGCTGTCTCACTAGGATCCTCACTGATGACTCTGAACTCTCAGAAGCGCTTTGGCTTAGTGGACCCACTTCATCAAGTCAGGATATTGCAGAACAAAACACAGACACACACGCACAAACGCACACACCCGCACGCACATGCACGCACGCATGCACACACACACACACTCGCGACTGTGCAGTCACACATGCACAGAAATACCCAAATGCACAAATACACACACATTTGCACACTATAATGCTTTCTCAGCATACTGTAGCAGGCTACATTTGCGCAAGGGCCAATTCAAAGCAATTATGGTCTTCCTACCAAAACAGGTCTCCTAAGACTCCGTCTGTCCAACTGCTCTGCACAAAGAGCTTTATTTCACTGGACCCATCTCATACAATAAATCATAGATGTTACAGCGTAATTATGATGTATATTTTTATGCGGTCATATCTTACCATAGTAGATTGGATACATTATGCAAATACTTTATGTCAAGAATGTTGATGAGCTTTGAGATTGTGCTCACCGTCTGCCCGCCGTCTTTTTGTTGTGTTTACACTGTGGTTATTGTCTTTCTAAATCAGATATTTAGGGGAACAGACTGTTGTCTGTGTGTCTGTGCATGTGTCTGAGGGAAAAAGGGAGACACGTGCAGATTTGAGTGTATGGGTACAGAACATTTTCCATACTCTTTCAAACAAACTCTTCCCCAGGGAGCAGTTTTTGGTTTTTGAGAGCGTCAACTGAACAATCCTGTTACTTTATGAGAAGGTTGCTTTGAAATGTAACAATGTTGGTGTGGTGGAAGGATTTGAATGTTCTCTTTAGGGACATCATTGCTAAATATTGTAAAATAACAAATTGTTCAGTTCCCTACTGAACTTAATGTAATCTTTGGAGCAGAAAACATCCTCTGAGACTTCTAACAATGACAGTTGTAATGTTCTGCAGACAATGCTTTAACAGAATACTTCAGAATTTCCACAAAAGTAAGAAAAGAATGGCACTTTTATCATACATGTCCTGTGAAGAGGTAGGTAATATGTTCTACATTTGCCAGTGTGCCTGGTTCATTTGTTTACACACAGGAATTTCCTTCTTCATCGGCAGATGTTAATAAAGCAATCTGAGCAAGATTTCCTATAAACATTTTAGTAACAAAGATACAGGGGGAATCCCTCTGCAAGTCCCTTTGTGCATTGCCTACACAGTGTTTATAACAAAGCTTTGGCTGAATTTAATGTGAAGGGAGTTTTATTTTACTGTGGAAGCAAGAGGATTGCACAGGGATCCATTTTTATTATCCATCTTAGTTTCTGAAACTTTAATTGTTCCAATTTTTTAATACTGCACATTACAAATCACACCATCCTTTAAAAAGTCAAGTGTACTTTCATAGTCCAAAACACATTCCTGTAGCTTTAAATCAAAACAGTGCTGCAGCAAAGAAAAGAAAAGAAGAGAAAAGAAAAGAAAAGAAAAGGAAGAGAGGTGGACACATAAACAAAACAGGAAACAGAACAAAAAAAAAAAATCATGACCTGAAGGTAGACGAGATATGACACCAATAATGTCTTTTCAAATCAAATTGGGTCTTAGATTATGCCAGATTTGTTTGATTTTTTCATTTCAAAAAGAAGTCACCATCTAACTGGGTTGTTTAGGAGAATAGACATGAAGAACAACAGCATGCTGAACACATAGAGAACAGAACAACTCTGTTTTTCTGTAAAGCTCCAGCTCCTTTGCGGACAAAGCCTTCACCCAACGTTCCATCAGTTCGGGGGTTGAGTAGACAATGACCAAATCTACATTTTTTGGTGAATCTACATTATCCTATATAGATGACACTTGGCTTGAATTTTGAAATTACAAGGAAAAGTTGAAAAACACAAAATAAAAAGATAGTGTGAAGGAAAACCACTATAGCAACACTTTGAAGATACCGACCATAAAGGGTTCACAACTCATTTTAGGTGGCCCACAGTTTAAAAACACTGGTTAAGAGGATTAATGGAACCACTCTGTCATGTAATGTTCATGAGATTTGAGGTGATACACCTCAGAAAAGCTGTAGATGTTTCTGTCGCTCTATGATTTTAATCATGTGTGTGCGTGTGTGAACCGGAAATATATACACACACACACATATACATACATACATATATATGCAGCAGAATCACAAAGGAAAAAGAAGCACAATCCTCAAAGGGGATTTATACCCAGCGTTGTTCTCAGAAGTGAGATCTATAGCACAACCACACTTGCAAATCCTCTAACGCACACACAAATACACACGCAAAAAGCAGACAAATGACGACTGTATGAGCGAGTGTTTCCTGGCCTTTTCTCCTCTGTAAGGGAGTCTTACCAGAAGTCCAGTCTATCCAAGATCCACCAAATCTGTCTGAGGTTGGAGACGTAACACCTAGCTTGACTCTGCCGTCATTTCCTACAGTAAATGTCTCATCCTCCCCCAACTCTGTCTGCAGCTCCATGAAAAATCAGCCATGACCAGAAATGGGTGGACAGGCTTAACTAATGCTGTGTAATTGTTGCAATTATTGGAAAGACAAATCAAATCCTAAAGACTTAGCTTGCCTTGAAAAGCCAGTTATGTGGGTACCAGTCTGCTGCCTGTTGACATGTAGAGCTGTGACAACCACTTGCGCAAGGCTTGTCAGTGCCTTAGTTGAGAAACAGATTTTGACTCAGCGACTTGATTTGCAATTGGGGTTTTTGGGGTCATTATCCAGTTGCTCATGCCGAGCAGAGACATAAAGCACGGCGCTTGGACCAGGGATTAGTTCAGTCAGATTTCCAAAAAGTGCTTTTGTTTGAAAAGTGTCACACACACTTTCTCCTATCGTCAGTCTTATCTTGATGGAAGATCAACCCTTGGATGCTCTTTCAATGTGAGATACAATCACACTGTGTTGTTGCCTTCCAGGAATGTTAAGTTGCCAGGTCTTTCCGGTTTACGCTTTTGGTGTGACCATTTTTCACTTCTCCACTTCTTCAGTTCATGATTTCCTGTGTTTTCAAGAGTGAGTTTCAACAAGTTTTCGACAACAGATGGAAACTTGTAGAAGTGCAATAGTGGTGGTGACGGTTTCGCGAGAGGTTCAGTCTCTTCATTTCAAGTGTTTTGTGGTTGTATTGCATTCTGGTCTGCTGAAGCAATAGTCAGTCAGAGATTTTTTAAATCAATTCCTCCCTCTGTGATTATTGCTTTCACATACTGATGGCAGAGGATAGCAAAACCACATCTGCTATTTTACTATTGTTTTCTGCAAATAATTTCTGAGCCTCTAGATGGATCTCAAAATGACATCACCTTTCTTTGCTAAGCCAATAATATCAATAAGAACAATGCAATTTATTGCATGGCAGACCTTATACTCATGACCATTTAGATAAGGGACAATAAACAACAGATGTTTGACAGATAAAGAAGATATGGCATTCTTTATAAAGATGTAGCTTGGCCAGAGAGTTCTTGCAACATGATATGTTCCAAGCGGTGGATTTCCATGACAGTAACAAATTCACAGTAACTTTACATACCTTAAAATACACTGCAGCTCTTTTCACATTTTCATTCAGTGTCTAAGCCACATCTCAGTGCCCCATCTGATACAGGAAGCCGGAGAGGAAATGCAAGGACAATGATTGGTTATCCGTGGGTGGTTTCATCCTCATGACCTTTTTCAACAAAAGCTGCAGATGTGAGGTTTCACTTTCAACCGATGTTTTCAGTTATCTCTGACACAGATGTTTATCACTACCCTGTAAGCTGCAGATAGGGTAAATGTCAGCTACTTTGCAGTCCCAAGGAAAACCTCATCTCCTCTTATCTAACAGTGCAGAGGCAGTTTAGCACTGACACGCTGCCTCCACCACAATAAGTTTTAGGACAATCACTCTAAAGCATAAGCTGTTGGAGTCTGCATTTCATGCACTTTTTTGGTACCATGCGAAGTGAAGTCACCTTGGAGAGCAGTGACGTCTGCTGCTGCATTCCAGCTCAAGTGCTGCTCAGTTAGAAAGAATCTTCATGAAGGTTTGTTTGATTGAACGCAGCCTTTCACTTGACTTTGTGGTGAATAATAAAACTAATGCACTCCGCTCTGTGGGAAATGTCAAGCTCGCAAACGATGTTCAATAAACATCCAGCCAAGCTGGATCGATGTCTGTACAGCGTCAAGGGGCCGAGACAAGGAGGCTTAGCAATGGCAGTGACACACACCATAGCCAGGACATCTGAACTTTTCCCCTCCTGGCAGTATTAATCTGCACGTTGTTTAAACTAATTGAGAACGAGATAAATCTGTCAGTTTGCCTGCCTGCGGTCAGTGAAGCGAGGCAGGAGTGTTAATGTCGCTGGAACATGCCGGCAGAGGATTCCCTTCAATTCACAGTTAAGAGGAATAACAGTTGTGTGGAGCAAGGGTGTGTGTATGGTCCAATACAGCTCAGTGTATGTGTGTGTGTGTGTGTATGTGTTTGTGTGTGTGTTGGCTGGAGGGAATACAGTGACTCTGAAACCAAAGAGAGCCCAGCCCACTCCCACAGTGGAAAGAATGATGTGTTATTCTGTAAATGACACTATTGACCAAACAGATGCTTGCCTGAGGTGAGACACTGGGCATTGTGTATATGCATGTGTCTGTGTGTGAGTGTGTGTGAGTGTAGAGGAGAAAGAAATCAAATGCATGTGTGAATCATTTTGCGTGCGGCAGTTAGCAGCCATTAAAATTTAATTCTTCAGCTGTGTGTGTGTGTGTGT
>CAEMYA010000076.1:300403-325685 GCA_903131615.1 Diplodus sargus | reverse complement strand
ATGTATATCATATCTATTTTGTTTTGTTAGCTTTTATTTTAAGTACAGCATAATTTATTCAACCACTTTTGCTTCTGTCACATAACAGTTAAGTGCCAGATTTTCTTTTCCATCAACTGAGTTAGGTAGTACTTGTAATTGTTGATTCTAAGTGCTGTATCGTAGGCAACTGGACTTGTTTCAGTTTCCTGAAGACATTTCACCTCTCATCCAAGAGGCCTCTTCAGAACTGAAGAGGCCTCTTGGATGAGAGTTGCCTACGATATGGCACTTAGTATTACCATGACCTGGATGACTGAGAATCTTCATCAACATGTGATTGTTGAATTGTCCTCATGGTGAGATGACAGTGTAGGGTCACGGGTTTTTTTTTTAATCATATTTTGCAGATAAATAAAGATAGAAAAGAATAACAGCACAAATTTAAGGAGTTATAGTGTGCTGCATACACTGTTATGATTGCAAATAGGGCAAAGGTGGCACATTTAATGTGGGTTTATATCAAAACAAAATAATTATTTATGAGGAAAAACATGTACGCTGGAACTGCACACTATCCCAAGACAAGCATTGCATTATAGGTGGCAATAAACTTCAGCTTTTTTAGCTAGAGTTTGTGCAACAGAACGGCAGTCTTTGGCTCCTAATGTTTCCTGATGGTTCATCATTCCTGATCTTCTTCCAAGTCTATTTTCAACCGCAGCTTTCTCTTTCTAAACCTGATTAACCTGTTATATTCCCTGCACTTTTGAGAGAGTAAAATTATATGCCAAAGGTGCCAGCTCACATACAAGCTTTAAGTGTCCAGCCTTTACTCACATTTCTGGTTGTGTTGAGCCCAGAGTAACATGACTTGATATAAATGTTCTGTCAAGCTGTTTCTGTACATTCCTAACATAGCACCATATTTGTAAGGAGAGGCTACAGCTTCACAGGCTGTCCAACTGTCTCTTCTCATTGTCCACAATGTAATGTGAGAATTCATCTCCTGATGTGCCCAAATAGCTGACAGTCCAAATATTTGCTAACAGGCTGCGAGTTCATAATGCTGCACAGACAGAAAACCAGCAGGGATATTTTTAATGAAATAGGAATAGAGATATAAAGCAATGAGAATTTGACATATAGAGAATGTGTCTGAGGCCTTCTTGGCTGTGAAATGTCTTGGTGGTTAGGATGTGCTGTGTGGTCGTATTAAGGCCAGCGCAACAGAAAACTGCTGCTCTAATCAGAATACGTGTGTTGTAGCACTGAGATAAGATCAACTCTAATGCACTGCATTGCAGCTGACATCAGCCTAGTTTCACAAAGAATCAGAAAGATTGCCAACCGTGATATTTCCAGTTTGAGTTTAAGGGGGAAGTTTTGTCATTCGAGTTATGGAAAGTAATACATCTTAGTAAATTGCCTGTGGCCTGTGGTCAAAATTCAATACAAGGTCTTCCATCTAAACTAAGTTGTTTTGTTCCTCGATGTAGACTATGATAAAAGATTAGCCACCTCTTCACGGTTTGGCCCCATGCATCTGTTCATTCTTTTTAAAAGAATCCTAAAGACAGCGCGAAATATGCAACTACTTAAATCTACATCATAACCAACAATTTTATTGTCTCTATAATTTGTTACACAATGCAAGGATTATTTAGATTATGATATTTAAAATCTGCATGAACAGCAAGTTGTAGCCATGACTGTTTCGCCACAACCCACTGGCTAATAAAACCACAAAGATCAGCAATAAGCTGTCAAGTCAATGACAGCTCATTGTTGATCTGAGTCTATAATGAGTCCATCGTCAACCAACCAAACAACTGACTGTATTGACAGTAAGTCAAGTAATTCCACTTACCAAACATGATTCTATCTGATCTTGATTCTAAATCTCTTGCTCATTATGGAGCTACACGCTGTTGAATCAAAAGCAGGCCCTGTGTCTGGTTAAATGGACTAAAAAGAAAAAGGGGAAAAGAAAAGGGAATTACAATTAATTGTATTTTTTTTCTTTTAAGCACTACTAGTGCAGCATTTAGCGGCACTATCCTCCAGGGCTTTTCTCCATTTAATGTGCACTCTCACAGCTCTACCTTTTCTCTTTTTTTTCCAACACTGCATCGTTACATGCCCATGTTGTCAGATGCCAGCGGGTTCAAAGCAGGTGAGGGCTTAAGTATGGATAGGTCTGGTCAAAAATGTAGAAGTGATGTTTGAGTTTTGGGTTTAGTTCATTCAAATGGAACTGCTGGAGGAACCAAGAGTGGGACACTGCTCCAAATCAGTCAGAGAGACTTGCTATAGCCTAAGTAAAAGAATGCATTTTGATAGTGTAAGCGACGTGGGTGCGGGTGTGTAAATGAAGGAGTCCAACAATAAACTGATTTCTTACTCCAATCTTTTAGTGAGTCTCAACACAACAGGTTAACAGACCGCCATCCTTTTCTCTTCCCCCACAACTCCTCTCTCCCCTCTTCTTCTCATTCTTCTCCTCACCATCCCTTTTGTCCCCCTAGCGCCGCCTAGCGGCTGACCTCGGTAACACCATAACGAACAGTTCTCCAAAACGATACCTTAAACCCATTATGTAACCTTACAACCTTACAATAGCATTTAGAAGATACTCATCTCATGTAGCATTTCTATCAGTGACCTGACACTCTGGGCATTCTCCCAACCTCAGAAGGCTTGAGCAGTAAGGAATAACTAATATTGATAGTGTAATCTGGACAGGTACCCATTTACAGAGCAGTAGTGATACTGTTAAAGTGAGGCAACACCCACCCAGCCACAGTCTGTTCACCCTGCTGCAATCTGGCAAAAGGTACAGAAGTATCTGCTGCCGTACCACCAGACTACAGAGCATCTTCATTCTTCAGGCTGTGAGACTCTTGAACTCATCCTCAACATTGAATACGCTATTTTTCTGACTTTAGTATTAATTATGACGTATAAGTCTATGTTATTATGTATTAGTCTATATAGTTTTTGACGTTTTGTGAATGTAACTTAGGGAATTACAAACATAAATGTCAGACAACTAGTTTTGGATAATGACTAATTAATTATGAATGTTGAATTTATTTCAGAATGACAAGTTAAAGCAAGTATCTTCTCTACTGTTGAAACATTTATTTGTGTAACAGAGACCACATATTCACTCTTACTTAAAATGAAGTAAACATATCTTATTACCTTAGTAAGTTTCACAATGATTTCTAAAATACTCAGTTATGAAAGTAATCCACAGTTGCAACAGGGCAGCCAATCAACTTACTGTCAGACTTGTCTACTCAGAGGGTCAACCAACACTGGCCTGATGACAAGCCAACCAGCAACCCGGCAACTGAGGACCAGTCATTCAACAAATCTTTGGGTCAACAAGTCAGCCAACCAAACAACCAAGCAGCCAATCCATCTCCTTGACACTGGATGGAAAAAATTGGAGAGGAAGTCAGAGAGGGATGAAATCAGGACCATATGAATGACATTCCAGCTTGTCTCAATTCTGGGTGTGTTGCTTGTTGTTGCTGGCGGTTTGGAAGTCTGGGAGCCTCTGCTGATTTAGGTCTCATATGTTGACATTGTCCTGGCACAACCCCTTTGTCTGAGTCACCCCCCCACCGTCACTACATCACAGATCAGACCCACTGGCTAACTGACTGACCGAGAGGAAGGACACATTCCAATGTTACTTAATTTATCTTCAGAATTGTCATAGGCTGTTAATACTACTAAGGGTTTGGAGTTGATAAGACGGAGGACTGTGAGTTGCAGGTGTCCTCGTGAGATTAATGTGTTAGCCAATGTTGCTTATGACTCTGTCCAGGTGTCACCACATCTAAATAGAAGCTACTTGATCCATCTAAGACGTTTTATCCAGGGATTACACTGAAGATTGCAGCTGTTTGACTTGGACGGGGATTCCCTCCGTCTATGCATGTGTGTATCTGTGTGTGTGTGTGTGCATGAGGTATTGCGCACACACTTGAGTGTGGTTGCATGGATTCATGTATCCGTGTGTTTCTTCCTGCCTGTACTGACTGTGTCTATTAGAAGTTCAATCAAACTGTTTTCCGTTTTCAACTTTATGAACATTCCCTCTTCCTCTGGGTGTAATTTGAAGTCCCATGAATAAATATGTGGGCTAACCAGTGATCAGAACTCTATACCGCAGGTTTGAAAGCAAAGCAAAGGGAATTTGTAGGCATACAATAACATTTGAATGGAAAACACTGCATTAGATAAAACTTTAATGATCCATATTAGGGAAGTTAAAAAAGGTTAGAAAACTAATATGTCCAGCGAGAAAGAAGAAATCTGAAAATAAAGGGGTCATATTGCCTGATGCACATCCTCCTGCCATTTTATCGGTCATTACATGCATGCACTACTGAGTGTTGGGGCTTGGTCTGATTGATTTTTAAAATATAGCATAATATACTTTGTCATGGATAAAAAAAAAAGCCCTGGACCATCTCTGCCTTGTGTGTTTTCTATCAATTTATGTTGGGAAATACATCCAGTGTAAATTTGAAAATGGTGAGGCAGCAGAAAAAGAAGAACTATAGACCATAAGAATTGTAATCACACCAGCTGTGATGACCCCCAACATGTTACGATCTTGACCCATGGGTGCTCAGACTCATTATTACAATATTACACAGTACACAATACAATTTTCGAATCCAAGCCAACAGTTACACCTGTTGCACCACCTGAGCTTAAGCCCTCTGCTGGCTAAGACTAAGCCTAAATCTTGTGCCTCGTCAGGAGCAGGTGTGAAGTAAAACATTTAGGCTGTGTGCTGCACTCATCTTTGCAGCTGACCTGCTGTTAACAAGGCATGTCATTTATGTTGTCAAGGAGTAGTTGACATACTGGTACTACAACACAGAGATAAACACAATATTCTTTTAATACAAAGGATTCACCTAATGCATCACACTACAATTTACAAGAGGCGATTATAGTTTGTGATTTACTGGAAAACTGACAACCAACTGCTAACTTTACCTCTCTGCTGATATTCTCTCTCACTTTCTCAGCTTGGTATCTCAGGAGACCACATACTCTACACACACACATTCACTGCCCTATTTCCTAAATAAGCACTTGGATCAACGCAGTACTGGCTGCTGCTAGTCAATTGCCATTGTCACATGGCATTCCTGTGGGTGGGCATCAGTAAGACCAGTCTTAAGTTTGGCTTGTGCAGCCAACGTAGAATCCATTCTCAAGATGGGTCTTAACTAAGACCGACCTATCAGGTAGGACCTGGCTTAGTAAAGACCAGTTGTTGCAACAGGCTCCTGGGGCATAAAGTGTGGGTCAATGGCCCCTGTCCAGTTTGTTCTTCCCTATTTCCAGTTTCAAACTCGGCTCATACTTATCATTTTTTTAAACTGATTATTGTTGTTGTTTGCAAGCTTTTCCTCAAAATTGTAATCTGGAATAATTAATCATTGGTTGGTGTTAATTAATTATGCATTGTTGGGAAATCTCCATTGATCAATTTATTTTACAATGACATGTTCTTCACTTCCAAAGGGGTGCATGACAAAAAAAAGAAAATAAATTGAGAACCACTCACTTTAGATTATAAGTAATTACATTACAATATATTACATATATATATAGTTCCTTTAAAGTGTTATTAACACTAAGGTATTGTTAGCATGAATTTCCTTTAAATATTTCTAATTCCCAATCTGAAGTCAGATTAGCAAGATAAGCAGATAAGAAACTCAGAAGCAGATAAGATATCTGTGTAATGTGGCAACAGTAAAACTACTGACTGCTGGGTATGTCTAAATATAATGATGATTTTGTTCAAGAAATATATCAACATTAGTTTGTGTGTGCTCGATACATTTTCGCTGCTAATGGTGGCCCATATTAAGACACTCATTATTTGGACTAACTCTTACAAAGTCTCAAACATTTACTATAGGTGCAGTTACACACATTCACACCTGGACGCTGCCTGGTATAACCACAATCTGATCTGTTGGCCCCTGGAGCAGCTCCACTTCAGCATTTGGACGTTACATCGTTCCTTGCTCAGGGGCACCTCAGCAGTAGTTACATTCTAGTTCCAGAGCACAAAGCCCCACCAAAAAATAAGCTACAATTATATAGAATGTTTTACAAAAATAGTCAGTTCTTAATTTTACACTTATAATTATGACCTTCTCATGCCATTAAGCAGTATATTTGTAAGCATTTTCTTCTGAATGACCATTCAAGATTAACATAACTGCAGAGACAGATTGTGATTAGTACATGCTGACAACACAATCCCACACGGTCCATAGTTGTTCTTGAGCTTTCAACTGTATCACACAATTTAATGCTCTTTAAGGCATGGAAGATCACTTGTTAAAGGTAAATTGCTCCAATTTGACATATGAAAATGTGTTTACAGGTCTTGAGGAGTACAACTTCATATGTATACTGCAAAAAAGTGGTAAAGCCTTTTGTGGCTCCAGAGGAAGATGCTTATAATTTGATTCTTTAGCTTTCAGCAGCCTTCAGTGACATTGTGGATATTGCAGGTTTTGAAACACAGTCCACTGGTCTAGCGTTGCACTTCTATAACACTGTTGTACTTAATATGGACAGTTTAAAAACAGATGATCAAAATCAATAGAGCAGAACCAAAGATATCACAATTTTTATTCTACAAAATTACAATGTATTCTAGCCACTAAGTGAGATCACTGGAGGCAATCTACCAGATTACATGCAGCTTCCTCTGGAGCCACAAAAGGTTTCATACTGCTCTATTCAAATATGCAGTGTAATTGTTGACCTATAAACAAACTTGATGTGTAAACATGTTGATGAAAGTTCTCAGTCATCCAGGTCATGGTTGTTCTTTGTGCTGTATCATAGGCAACTGGACTTTTTTTTTACCTCTCATCCAAGAGGCTTCTTCAGGTCAAACTAACTGATGGGGAGTTGCAGGTTTTATAAACTCAGCGTGGGAGTGTCCTTACTGGGTCATTAAGAACATGTGTGAGCTCTGAGTTTCAGAATGGTTAGGGCCACTTGTGGGTCATTGGTCCAACCAGCCTTCATGTGGGATGCTAGGGCTAGGTGAGCCCAGGTGTGGATGGTTGTTCACCAGTCTGTGGAGGGAACTCAGTACAGCATTGTAGGTGGGTGATAGGTAGTATCATTTTCTCCCTCAGGTATAACTGGACAGCAGAGTCTGCTTAAAACATTCCTTTTAGGACAGCAATGTTAAAATCTTGGCCAGAGAAGACAGAAGGTTTGAAAGAGAAGTAATCTACACTACCAGTCAGAAGTTCGGACACACCTTCTCATTCATGGTTTTTCTTTATTTATACAATTTTCTACATTGTAGATCAAACCTATGAAGGAACACATATGGAATAATGCAGTCAGCAAACAAGTGTTAAACAAACCAGAATATGTTTTATATTTGATATTCTTTAAGGGACCCACCTTTTACTTTGATGAAAGCATTGTACACTCTTGGCATTCTCTCAATCAGCTTCATCAGGTAGTCACCTGGAATGGTTTTCCAACAGTCTTGAAGGAGTTCCCTGTAGTACTGAGCACTTGTTGGCTGCTTTGCCCTACTCTGTGTTCCAACTCATTCCAAACCATCTCAGTTGGGTTTAGGTTGGGTGATTGTGGAGGCCAGGCCATCTGACACAGCACTCCATCACTCTCCTTCTTGGTCAGATAGCCATTACAAAGCCTGGAGTTGTGTTTTGGTTCCTTATCCAGTTGGAAAAACCAATGATGGTCCAACTTGGCACAAACCAGTTGGGATGGCATGTCGCTGCAGGATGCTGTGGTAGCCATGCTGGTTAAGTGTGTCTTGAATAAATCCCCAACAGTGTCACCAGCAAAGCAGCCCCACACCATCACACCTCCTCCTCCATGCTTCACGGTGGGAACCAAGCATGTAGAGACCATCCGTTCACCTTTTTTTGCATCCCACAAAGACATGGCAGGTGGAACCAAAGATCTCAGATTTGGACTCATGAGACCAAGTTACAGATTTTCACTGGTCTAATGTCCATTCCTTGTTTCCTTGGCCCAGGCACTTCCTTCTTCTTGTTGTTCGTCCTCAGCAGTGGCCTCTTTGCATCAATTTGACCATGACAGCCTGATTCAAGCAGTCTCCTCTGACTATTGATGTTGAGATTTGTCTGCTACTTGAACTCTGTGAAGCATTTATGTAGGCTCTAATCTGGGATGCTGTTAATTTGTGGTTTGTGGAGTCTGGTAACTCTAACGAATTAGTCCTCTGCATCAGAGGTAAGAGAATCCTTGTCCTTGTGGTCCTTGTCATAATATGGATCAGAACAGTAGTGGAATAGCGCAATACACTTAATTAATTAAGTAATTAATTACACGTATTAAACTGTGTACCAACCCTAGCTCTGAACAACACAACTGATGGTCTCATACACATGAAGAAGGCAAGAAATTCCACAAATTAACTCTTGACCAGGCATACCTGCTAATTGAAAACCATTCCAAGCGACTACCTCATGAATCTGATTAAGAGAATGCCAGAAGTGTGCAAAGCTGTCATCAGAGCAAAAGGTGGCAACTTCAAATAATATAAGATATAAAACATATTTCTTAGTTTGGACGTCTTCAGTATTGATCTACAATGTAGAAAAGAATACAAATAAAGAAAAACCATTGAATGACAAGGTGTGTCCAAACTTTTGACTGGTCGCAACCCTCTCAAAGAAAAGATGGGAGAAAGATAGACAGATAGACCACCACATTCACTCACAGACATAGACAGTCTGGCACACACACTCTTTGCTGACAGCTCATGCAGGAGATGACAGGGCCTGGTTACAGTAATAACCCTCCTGCTATCTCACGCCCATGCGTCTGCGCCATAGCCTGTAAATCTCACTCTGTTATTGTTTTAATAACACTAATGTTAGCATTAGCCAAGTGGTTAAAACGTCAGACATCAAAAGCCAGAGACATGTGAGCTATATTGGGGTGAAGACAAAGGGCGAGGGCCCTGCTTGTGAAAAAAGCAGGCCTTGCTGACTCAGCAGAGGGGTGTGCATTCACTAGGTTGGTTGTGCCTTTGGATGTGTGTTTTATTAATGTGTGTGGGCACAAATGTATGCATTGATAGTTTGAGTGTCTAAGTGCGTGCCTATTTAAATGTGTGTGAGTGTGCAAATCACAAAGCAACCTGACTGCACATAACAAAGCCCTCCAGCTGCTCACTAAAACTCACTTCTCAGAGCTCCATTTCCTCCTGACCACAAAGTCTCATAAAGCTAAGCACCCATAGTTAGCTAATGGCATTCACTTCTATATCGATGCCTCTGGTGCTGCTTATTTGGGGAAAACACCCTGATATATTTTCCAACACATGACTTTGTTTTTCTGAATCAACAGCTCCACCTCTTAGCTGACTCTGAAGGCTCTGAAATAATGTCTGATGGAGATCATCATAGCATCATAAAACCATAGAGGACATGAATAAAGTCCCACATATGCTCCACTGGAGCTCGTCTGCGACATACCATCATGGAATATCTGAAGACATCTCGAAACTAGTGAAAACCAATAGGCAACTAATTTTATGCCCTGTAGTGTGAGTTAAAACGTAGACCTACTCTGACGTGGATTTGGCCATTGCATTTCATTGCCATAGCCCCTTGTGTTTTTACATATGTAAGTAATAAAATAAGCCGGTAAGTTCTACACTACTGCCAAATGGGCCCATTTTATGAACCACTGAGTGGAGCAAGCAAGTGAAACCTTTGTCTGTGTGTGTGTGTGTGTGTGTGTGTGTGTGTGTGTGTGTGTGTGTGTATGGATGTGAGTATGTGTGTTGAGTGGGAGTATGTATGTGTGTATGTGCTCAGGGTGGGGGTCCAGCAGACGCCAAGCTTTCCATAATGTTTACTGACACAACACATTTTAATGGTTTCTGCTCAGAGCCAGGAATTGAGAAATCAAGTCACTTCAAAAGGTCGGCGCACTACGGAAGTCCGCTGTTTACAGTTATGGCTTCTGCTATTTAAATCTGAGACAGAGTAGCCCTATGGACACCACAGCAGCATTGTTGTGTTGTTGCAAAACTCTGAGCAAGTATTGTTTGTCATTTGCATAAAATACTGTAGTTCACAAAAAACAACAACATTGTTTTAGGCACAAAGTCCTTTAAAAAGGTATCATTCAAAGGCCACTTAAAACTTGGGTTGGTAAGATTGTAGCAACCATTGTACTTTAGTCCAATGAATACATAAATAAACTAAGTTGAATGTGAAAATACCAAAATTATATAAAAACTATGGCTGCCAATATAATAATACGTACGTACATACGTAAAGGTAAATTAATTCTAGATAAAATAATGTGTGTAAAATTGCGCAGGTTAATTTTTAGCGGTAACAAGCATGTAACAAAATATTTTTTTTAATCAGGTAACTCAATAACAATTACTGAAATTTAAACAAGTTTGTTACTCGCTTTACTGTCTTTTGTGAATAATGAACACTTGCAGACAAGAAGACAGTGTTACACCATCCCTGTTCAGCTCCCGGACCGTGGTCGGGAAGCACAGGGAGATGATTTCCTCCACGGCCGAAGTTTATGTTTACCTTCGGGGTGAACCCCCTTCATGTGTTATATTGATTGGGAAATAATATCAGGCAGCTTTGCTGTATCTTGAGGAGCTGTTGCCTTTATTCACAGCCAAACTGTAGCCTATAGTGTACATTAGTTGCTTGGTCTACTACTGTTACCTCCTTCGCTTTCCTTCCTCTCCCACTCATTCACCTACTGCTCGTAAGCACGCACGCTCCCTCACTCTCGCTCACCCACTCAAACCTCACGCACACACACCTCACGCACCACCCTTTTCCTGAAAGGGGCTACACCACCATTACAACAACAGATAGGCCTAATTTACCTGCTTCTGATCTAACGTCGTAGGACCTTGTGGTGGCACAATGATACACCAATCAAATCGATCAATCAATCAGCATTAAACCCCAGCATGGCCAACAGTGTGGATAGAATTAGCTTTCTCTCCTGGAAGTATGGACATTACTTTTCGCTTGTCCAAATTAGAGACAAAAATGTAGTGATAAGTTGTCAATTATGTGCAGGTGTAAAGAACCTATCCACAGCAAAGAGTAGCCATTCAAGTCTTATGAAGCACCTGTTGAAGCAACACGCTTTGACAAAGCTAGTATTAAAGGGACTTTTGCACTACTGCTTGATTTGAAGGCCTGTTGCCCTGTTGATTACAATAAATAGGTCTGAAAATGATGTTTATTGTGTTTGACTGTTCAGTACTGTTCATATTTACATTCAAAAAGCAGGCGTGATTGAAGCGTCTGAAGCGTCTGGGGTGTCTGTAGCATCTGAAGTGGTGCGTCTGAAGTGTCTATAGCAACACGAATAAAGTTGAAAATATCGAATTTTTCAGGCACTACAGCGGGTGGTTTTCCGGCATTTCTGGGACTTGTACAGCAGGTACAGTGCAGCAACAGTGGTGATATCAGCCATGATCGACGTGGAAAGAGAGCGGGTTGAGAAATAATGTTACCTGTTCAAAAATTAGCAGGCAAGTGCGTCATCTTTTTTTTCCCCTGAGCGTCAAGTGCGACAAGCACGAATGAAGCGAATGTTGCGAATAGTCCAAAATGATCAAGTGGCGCGATACATGCATCTCAAGTGATTGTATTCAGGTCTATTGCATTCGGTCTGAACGCCCCTTAATACAGACAAGCAAAATAACGGTCAGTCACATACCTAGTTTTGCTGCTATTGCTGCCCTGTTCTTCGGCTCAGGGACTTTGTGCTTTGTGCTACTGGTTTAGTGTTAGCTGCTAAACAACAGGTGTAGAGGCTCAGCACATCAATGTCTTTGCTAACCATATCCAGCTACATCATGTCTCCCTTACTTGTAAGAAAACACCTTACCACATTATCATAATGAATATATACAAGGAACATGACTAGTATTAGCACTGAAGCCAGCATGTTTGTATTGGGAAATTTTGTCTGCGCTTTCTCTCCCATTCTTGTGCCACGAGACCAATATTGGCCTATCAGCAATCAGCAATGCATCCACCTAGTCTTGGGGAAGACTGGTCATGTACAAAGAGTGCAATGGTTGTGAATGTCTGCAGGTATGCCAGTACATAGGTGGACAGACCGTTAGCCCTTACTTGCATAACCTATACAGGTACTCCAGTTTTCCCCGACCATCAAAACATGTACATTATTTTGATTATCTAGTCAGTGCCTTTAGCCAGACACTAGCTAAGGTCTGGGTTGGTTCCTGAGCATGTACAATGCTCTTTACTCCCTAAGAATGGGTAAAGTGCAGAGCACCAGTTGTACTATGGCTTATGTAACATACTAAATAAAGATTCTTCTGCTTCATGCAAGCGGAATGAGATGACAGGATTGGCTTTTTAGAGACGCAGATCCTGGATTTTTTTCCTTTCATTTGTCAGAGCATTTGATTCGTTGATTGCTGTCAGGATGTTAGATTTTCTACAAATATAATAAAAACTTGCTTTTAAAATAGCTTACTAACCCTAGCTTTAAATATAACACTTTTGAAGTCAGTGGGTTACACTTCAGAAAATATGGCAATGAAAATCATGTAAAACTCAAATCCTCATTCGCTCCTTCTACCTCAGCCAAGTGTTTCTCCTCAAACCCCAGATTTTATTTCAAACTCAGTAACAATGAGCTGAGAGCCGTGTGAGGTCCCAGCATACAGCACAAACGTGTGAACCACTCTCTGGCCATATGCTGGTGAACGCCCAAGTACAGACAATAAAGGAATTGTTTGGCTTCGGCTCCAACATTAAAACACTTCTTTTTTTCCTGCACATGCCGTGGGGTTTCATGGGAGACCCATCGCCACAATGATCAAAACGACTTGTACACATTACAGCGAAGTAATGAAATTCTCATCATTATTCCCATCCCATGCAGTCTGTTTCTTGTTTATTCTGCAGGTCGCTGTGTGCTGTGGTCCAAAATGTCTGCTGTGAGTTAACAGCACTGGAGCACCAGTGGGCGGTTTTTCTATACAACCTATCTCTGTAATGAGCTGGTGGGCTGCTCTGACAGGGGTCACAGCAGGGTAAAGGAACAGCATGACTTCACTCTTTGGCCATAGTGGTGTTGAATTTTCCAAAGATTTCGGAGATTATCAAATTACACATCACAATAATATTACGGTCAGGGTGGCCTGTTCATCTGTTTACAGTACGAGGTGGCTGCGACCTAATCCTGTGCAGTTTAATCTTGTTCACAGGAAACAGCAACAAGCAGTCTGAATTGGGAAATGTCAATACACATGAAACACTGTTACAAAAGTATTTTTTTATTAAAACATACACAAACATAAATAAAAAGAACACTGAATGGAAAAAACTAACAAATCAGATGAAGCTCTTACAGGTATGCTACAATCTTGGAGAAGAAACAATATATCCATATTGCTTTTGGCTAAGCAAGTGCACACAGAATTGTCAAAATCATGATACATAAATATGGTATTTAAAATGAAGCCCCTGTGTTTTAATAACAAAAAGCGTGTCTATTATATCCTCTAAGTGCTGCATAATGACTGTCACACAGACATAAAATATAAATGATTTTTACAGCTGAAAGGTCACTTAAACAATGACCTGTCTCTGTACTTCTATAGCTAATAAATAAATATTTAGTGCATATTCCCATTTACCTCACTGAAGAGCCAAATGAAAAACAAAAATTTAAGTTAAAGATGAACCAAACTCAATTTGGTTCCTCTAGTTAAAGAAGTCTATTCATGTCATTTATGGTCAGACAGTCCAGCTATCCGCATCGCTTGTTGATTAACATTAACTTAACAAACAAGTGTCATTTCCTCATTAAAATGACATTGTTTAAACTGACATTGTTTAAAATGACATTGTTTAAAATGACATCGTCGTGTAATCAGTAAAGCAGGCACCTCATTAGTTTTTTGTCAAGGCAGAAAACTGGACAACATGAGCTTGTGGAGCACACACGTGACCTTTTTCAACTGGTTTTGTCGCTTGAAAAAACAATGTCAGAGTCTAAGTGAATTTTTCATGGTATTTGGTTTCAGTGGTCCCTTACAGACTTTGAGGGTGAAATAAGTCTCCATCTAACTGCCTCTTTCAAATGATACTGTTAAGTTACTTACAGTGAGGATGCCTCATTGCTTGCCTTGTTCACACTCATAAAACCTTTCTGGAAAACATGTGTGCATTCACTGCTGTGGGTCAGAGACGGACCGGGGAGTTTTGTTCTTTTTATTCTGTGATAATCTGCACAGAGTCCAGAGTACAAGCAGATGTTCTATCAGCTACAATGTTCTTTAAAAAAAAAAAAAAAAAAATTCCAACAATCAACACTGATAAATCCTTTCTCAGTGCACTTCTTGCCAACAAAGTTACTTCTTTGGTTGCTCCCTTGTGATTTGTTTAATTAGTGCATAAACACATGTCTACGCCTAAGTCTCAGCTGAACTGAAATATAAGTAAAAAAAAAAAGAAAAAGAAGAAAGTCCAGTGCTATTTTTTGGATGAAGTTGACGGCTGTGTCTCGTTTTTTTTGTGGCTGTTGTTTTTTTTTTGTTTTGTTTTTTTTTGACAAGTTTTTCAAAGAACAATACCTTTTTAATTACCTTTTCTAAACAAAAGGACTCCAAGGCTATTTGGCAAAGAGAAACGTAAAATAACAACACATGTATATAAAAAACACACACTTTTTAGACAAATTAACATTACAAATCACTAACAGTGGTTCTTTGGCATATGAAATGTTCAGTAGCATGTCCGCTCCCCACGTGTTTAAATCTCAATTACCCAACTTTATGGCCCCAAAATACGTCCCTTCTCCCGCCAGGTCCAGCATCCAAGCATTAGACACATTCACAAACAAGGCGTCTCCCTGCTCCAGTCGAACCCCTCGGCCCTGCTGAGCACAGTACATATTATAACTTGCATTGTTCCAGCGCATGGTGCTGCCCGTCTTCATCAGCTGGAAAGCCTTGCTCCTCTTATTGCTGCTCTCATGTAGGACATACTGGAAAAGCTGGGTGTTGCTAACATCCACTGGTTGGCCTCTGACCTGACTGCTGTCCTCTCGTACAAACTCATAGTAGCGGAAGCAGGTCTTGGCATAAACATAGTAGAAGCCTGACTCCTCCACCAGCAGCTTTCCCTTCTCGTAGCCCATTTTGTGGCGGAAATCATGCACATCGTCCCAGTCAATGGTGATGGCCTTCGGCTCACCGTCTTCATGGCAAGCATAAAACAAGAGATTTTGTTAAATTTATATTTATCTATTCATTTTTCTTTGCTTAACATAAAACATTCTGCACAGAAAATTATGTGTAAAGCCCTTTGTAAGTTCTTCTAACTTACTAACTTACTCTCTTTTAACTTGTGATTCACTGGGTTGCTTGTCAAATTAAAACATACTACTGTGGTGGTGCTAGGAAAAATTTGTAGTGTTGTTGAGAGTCAACAGATAAAACAGGAAGCAAGTGTAGCATGACTTAGGAATGACTATAGGAATGCTATGAGTTAGAGACACAGTTAGAAGTGCTTCAGAGTTAGTACTGATGCAGTTCAGAAATGAATGGGTAATATCCAACCATGCTAACCTGGCATTATTTGATTGTTTATGTTTTGTAATTCGAGGTATGTTGTGTTACTTCTATGAAATATAATCTTCCCATCCTACATTATTAAGAAACCGTATTTAATCATGTTGAGTCAGATATATTTCATGGTATCACTCCTGGACCGATTATATGTGAGCAGGATAACATTGGTCTGGTCAGTTGGCTCAGTTAGCTACACAATTTATAGAGAGATGAATATCTAAATTAGTTAATGGCAAGAGTCAAACACATTTTGATGGTGTCTAAGTTGTGCCATGGATGACACATATGATTTTTGTCCATTTAAAGATAGTTTAGAAAAATTAAGACAGTTACAGTGTTGTGAAGATGTTAAAGTACCATTTGATTTTGTGTAAAATCGCTCATCACACATCTTGCATATGTCACCAACATGGCCTTCACTTTGGCACAATTTATAGTATATAGTATAGTTTATATTATAGTCGCACTGTGTATATACATTGTATATATCTTGCTTTCTATTTATGTTATGTACAGAGTGTTTTTCTTTTCTTTTTCTTTTTTTTGTGGACCCACTGCTGCTGTAACAGAATAATTTCCCAGTCTGGGATCAATAAAATAATTCTATTCTATTCTATTCTGAAAAGGTATTAAGTAAGGTGAAAATCCCAAGTCTGAGTATACTGGCAGCTAAAGGAAAAAGATTAGTCTGTTTTTTGAGCCAACGAAGACGCTATTCTGGCTGTACAAGGTTTTTGTTATTGGGTTCAGTGACTGTTTAACGAGACATCACTATGTGACCGTTGGCTGTGTAGTCTTTCTAATTACGTATGTTGACAGTGATAGTAAACTCAGGAAGAGCTGGCGAAATCCGCTGTAACCAAATAGCATCACTGTGTTTGTAACAAAGCCAGATTGACAGGTAAGGGTTTCTCGAGCAATTTCAGTAGGATGAGAATTGAAGTGGACTTACTCTTTGAGAACTCTTGAGGTGTTTTGATTTGTAGATGAGCTGACGGCAGGCTGTCTTTTTGAGTTTTGCACCGTCTACCAGATTTCCTTGGGTCTCTCAGAGCGTTCAGCACTGGCTCCGTCTGTACCTCCTGAAGAAAACAGAAAAAGATAATTTAACAAACATTGAATGACAGATGATTTAACTGTGTGTGTGTGTGTGTGTGTGTGTGTGTGTGTGTGTGTGTGTGTGTGTGTTGTAACGTCTGCTACTCAGAGAAGTTGCCCAATTTGAAACTTAGACCCACATCAATAAGGAGACATCAGCAATTGAACCCCCCACCTCCACCCCCATACACCCACACACACACTTACTTTCTCTTAAAGCAACGATAGGATTTTGACATATTTTACCACAGCTTTGCTCTGCTGTCTCTTCATATAACCGTCTGCTTGTAAGGGATTATGTGTGTCTCTGAAGACAGTAAATGGATGAGCGTGCACTGACTGCATGTCTGTGTGTATTATCCATTCTTTTTGGCTAGCCTATCTTCTTATTCCAGCCGTGGTCGTACTTGGGGCCGGAGGCAGTGACAGAGAGGCCTCCTAGTGAGTGTAACCTTTCAGATAGACTGCGCTTCTCACGGACTTGGCTCAAAAAAGTATCTGGACTCTATTTCAGCCCCAAGTGCTGATTCTATTCAAGGCCAGTGACGCCGCCATACACAGTCTGAGCTGGGCTGTCATCCTCAGGCAAGACAGAGCATATACACTCAACGAAAACATGGTTTCCAAGCAAGTAAACAGTTACTGCACCCGAGCTGCCAACTCTCTTACGCCTGATATTTTAATCACACGCCAGATGTGTGAGTGTTTTGTTTTCTGCCTCTACCTTCTCACTCACACAGGAGATCTCTCGGACAAGTGAAATAACAGTATTAAAACTTGTACCATTCTGTGAGTTCCTTTAGTGATTTAGGTGAGACAACTTTTTGGATGCTGAAAAAACTGCGAATTAAATTAGTACAACGTGAGTCTGTACTAGCTTGTGAATGCATACATACATTAAAAAATGTATTATACCCTACTGTAAAGGTGTTGTAACTTGTTTTATGCTTTCAGAGTCATTTCCTCCTATCCAATTATCTTGAGTATCTTGCCAATATCATCTCACCCTTACTCGGAGCCGCCACCTAAAAACAGTAACGACACAGGGAAACTGAAAGTGTTGAAACGGATAGACATTTTAAACACACCAACTTAGAAACCACACACAGCGACTCTGAGCACTTTCCAAACAAACTCAACTCCATTGCCAGTCGCACCAACACCATTAACATGCTTTCGCAATACCGCACCTGTGCTGTGCTAATATTACCATAAAGTATTTATTCACAACCCAAATCCAGACAAATGTGCAATGCTCTCAAACTAAGATTAGCACTGTCTCTCCTCCAAAACCTATTTGCTACACAAACATGTTTATAGGACAGCGACTTGGAACGGCACAGGGGTAAACATCGCCTTGCCAAGGCTACGAAGTAATTGTGAACATGCTCGCAATTGGCCCTACATTGCGGTATCTATCTTGATTTGTGGTGGGACCACGTCATACCTCTTTAACCAGAGAGAAGAGATTACTTAAACAAAGAAGCAGCAGCTTGGCAGCTTCCTGATCTACAGTGTGATCTAGAATTAAAGTCCTACATGAGGGACAAATGTCTGCCTCTAAATACACATTCAGCTGCTGACTTGATTTCACATGCCTGGTCCTGGAATACCACAGTTCAGCCCTTTAACTACACACCGCATACATCATTCACTGTCTCCATTATGTTGATGAGTGGTTTCTACAATGCTTCGCTAGAACAAAAGTCCTCTCACTCAAAGCTTGGCCACCAAAGCAGATCGTCTCTTTGTGTTTGATACTGCATCAGTCAGACCTTCCTCTGACACAGTTGTACAGATCTCCACAGACTGTAAACATTTCAGTTCATGAGCTGTGTCTGATTCATGGTCCTGTGTTCTCACCACTCTCGAGAGCGCACTGACCACAGACCAAAAGGCCAGCACATCCTGCCTCACATCAGAGACTACAAAACTGACAGCTGTCCACTGAGGCCTGCTCTCTAGCAAATCCCCTCGACTGTCAGCAGAGAGCACCGGTGGTCTCACGGCTGACCCTAACACAACACAGTGTGGTCCAAGTGGACCTGTCACCCTGACACCTCATAAAGCTCCCAGCACGCCTGCCCCCACTCCATGGGAAACAGCCGAGGGCCAACGGCACAATGAGCTCCTCAGTCCAAGACAGGCTGGGTGGTTTGTGTAAGTACTCCACCAGGGATACCCAGGGCAAACACAAATACATAATTTCAAAGGAAATTAGAGCATTATGGGAAACTAAACACCAGTGAAGCAAAGTCGGGCCTTTATTCTGTGTTGTTTTACTTCCTGGATGGTTTTTGCTTTTGCTCGGCGGAACCTGTGCCAAAAAACAGGCGGTGATCTCCAAAAAGGGATTAGGAAAAACAATATGACTTCAGCAATTAAGAATTCCTATTTTACAACTTTCTCACGCTACCGCTGATCATTGAAGGAGCACCGCAACCACTGACGACGACAAGTTACTCATGAACAATTGATGCAGTAAACTATCTGCGCACAGTGTCAGTAAGCAACTACTCAAACTTGTGTAAAAATCCTAAATGATAAGCTGTTTGACCATATTGAAGGCAAAAAGGTGTTTATCCTGCTGTGGTCTGACCTCTCTCCAGCCTGTGTGACCACCTATGGTTTGGGGCTTGCTTTACAGAAGCTGTGGTATGTACTGAAAACACACCCATGAGAATATCATGATGACTGCTATGTGAAAACTTTCAAATGATTGTCTCATTGATATTTTGCTGCTCACCACATTATTGCATGTGCTGTACTTCCCCCATGGTAGCGACAAGAGGAAATTCCAGGTATGCTTCAAGCATGACAGCTCTTGGTTCATTCAGCTTAAACTTTGTGTCTCTACAGTTTAGTGATGTCCAAGACTGATCAGAGCATCTCAGACAAAGTCTCCTGTCGCTGACAGAAATTGAAATGATGGAATCAGCCCCAGTGTTTACTGGTTAATGGTTAAAGTGTTGTAGCTTTGCTATTGATATCAAAGATCACAGAAACGCATACTGTGTCGTAGCAGGAAGTAAATCTGTTAAAATGCCATTTCTCTGAGTGGAATGTGCTCCATCCAGAAGTTGTGCTGTGCTGCAGGGTTGAAAGGAGACAAACTCACCTCAATTGGCCGATGTGGGGCTGTGGACAAATCTACCTGGAGACAGAAATACAGGAGCCGAGGTCAGAGAGAAACATAAAAATACCAAAGTTATACATCTTGAATGAAATCTGCCTGGAGAATGTGTCTCTGACAGGTGTGAGTGGGAGGAATATTTTATTGTGTGTGTGTGTGTGTGTGTGTGTGTGTGTGTGTGTGTGTGTGTGTGTGTGTGTGTGTGTGTGTGTGCGTGCGTGTGTGGGATGTTAAGTTATTTTCCACATGTCACTCTGCATTCCACCACAGCAGAAGAAAGTCAAAGTGATTTGAAGGTTGCGCGTTGGTTCCCTTAATGCAGGGCTGTTCTCTCTGAATGATTTCATGTATATAATATTAAAGATAATGACCACAAGGCTTTCATGTATGCACACAGCCGGATGCACAAAGACGCGTAACAATAAAAACTCACTTTAGCCTTCACGTTCAAACCACAGCAGCGTTTTAAAACCTGCCCCAATCAGCACATTCCCACATAGGCATGGCGCTGTGCAGATTCCAGCTCCCCTCTCCATCTCCAGGAAGTTCTACAGGTGTTGAGGGCAGATGATGGTTCAGTGCCAAACTGCAGTCAGCACACAACTCCTGACTCACTCTAAAAGTGCTACCATATGCAGCTGTCATCAAAGCTGGAAAAAGGGGCTGCATGTTAATCCAAAGGAGGGCATCTCATGCTGCTGGGTATTCGAGGAATGCTCCAATCACTGCTAAAGATCTGGACCCGCATCCCTCTGTCATACTGTCGTAACACTAAATAAGATAACAGCTGTGAAGTCAAACACTGCCTCTCTTTTTGGCTGCTGTTTCTGGGGCTTTTACTCCTTTGCCTCGCTCCCTTTTATTTATTTTTTTTCGCCTGGCTCATATCCAGTACATAACTAGCTACTACCACACTGCGATGTGTTTATGCCAAAGACAAGCCAAAGAAATTTAACACACAAACACTGAGAAAGAGACTGCGGCAAAGAGAAAAGGAGAGACAGATGCTCCCCAGGTGAACTCAGAGCATCCTGACGGAGCGGAGATGCGGTCGGTTCTCTTGACTTGTTGAAACATGACAATTATTCAACTCCAAAACCGCCATAAAGGAAGAAAAACAACTGTGGCAGAGCGTAAATGTTATTCTACAAGATCCCAGACACGCAGCCTACATGATGGCAGAGACAAAAAGCAGTGGACCGTGTAGGCACATATGTATTTAGATAGCATCTCTGACTTTGCACTGTCAGACCAGCGAGGTATAACATCCAGTCTTCACTGAGCTTGCCAGACTCTCCTTCCTCCCAGACTCCTTGAAAAACAGCTCTGCTTAGGCTCAAAAGTTTACAACTTCTGACAAATATGAATTACAAATAAAACCCCCAGATGGCGTGTAAACATGCGCAAGAGACACTGCAGCCTGAGAGCCTCGAGTGAAAACATCTGTACTGTGCAAACAAGTCATTTAGCAAGACTGACACATGTATTTACAGATGTTATCTCTTCAGCGCGGCTTCACGACGTCGAGCAGCAGCCCTCGCAGGATGTCTCGCTGAAATCGCTCGTCTCCGTGGAAAACTTGGTCGGGGCTTCTGAGATGCGCTCTGTCAGGCTGCGTGCCGCCACAGCGCCGCGCCGCGCCGCGCCGCGCAGCGCCAGCACACAGTGCACCAAGCCTCGGCGCACACAACTGCACAACTGGCTGCACGTTAACACGTTATTTTTCACTTCTCACAACTACTTCACTTCTGAGAGCACACACCGCCAACTTTATAGAAAGCTGGAAACCTCCTCTGCTATTTTTTTATGACATTATAAAATTGCGTAAAAAGGGCCGGCTGCTGGACTGTCTTCACTCGCATGTAGCCGAGTAGAGATCGGCTGAAAGGATCTGTAGATAAATATTTACACACTGCACCAAAGCCTGCGTAAACCTACATACATGCTGACGACAGCGGATGACTTTGCAAAGGGTGCCATATCGTGCACAAGCGATCAAAAGCCAAGCAGACCACACAGTGTCATGTTGAGCCTACCTCCTGCAGATAACCTGTCAGGTGTAATAAGATCGCAACGCTGGAAGCCACCTGAAGCAATCCCATAACAGCGAGGGTCCCGAACAGGAGTGGCCGGTATGTGGGCTCCGAGCTCTGCACCGGGTGGAAGCGGTGCGGCCCTGCCTCCATGTCGACGGTGCTCCGCAGGTAGCCTCTGTATTCGCTGTGGGTAGCTGCCATGATGCGTGCTCTGTATGTGCCGTTCAGCCCCGGGGCCAGGTCCCAGACTCAATGCAAGGAAGGAAACTGAGATTGCGAGGAAGAGTCCCTATAATCAACGGTGGGTGGGCTGAGAGCGCTCGTTTCCCTCCGCAGCCAATCAGAGGGATCCTTCGGTGCTCAGCTCGACAGACGGGAAAAGGCTGAAACGAGACTGGCAACCAGATCGACCTGAGCGCACGACAGGTAAAAGCGATCCCTTTATGGATCCAGAGGTTCCTGACTAAAAACGGAGGAACACGTGATCCACCCCTTCTGCGCGTCCACACCCCTGGTGACACACAGTCAGCGCACTAAGTGTTCAACACGGCAGCGATGTAGTGAAGAAGTCAACTGAACCATCAGTCAACAGTTTGCACGCCCACGAGCAACGAAGATGAGTTAAGCCTGACTTGACAACAAAAAAGGGAAAAAAAGTTGTTATCAATTACATAGAAACAGACTCAACATGGTGTTGTATTCATTTGGGACCAGAATTAATCCATGGATTAGAAACGATTATGTTCATAAACAAAACACGTCACGTGAATGAAATGAAAGATATTGATATTAAGATTTAAATTGATGAGGCACAGTTTCCCTGAAGACCCCACCCAGCCATGTTTAAAGGCATGGACATGCTCTGCTTAAAATAATAACTTGCCTTAAAGGCACAGTTCACGGTTCAAAAATGAAAATGCAGTCATGTTCTCCTCCTTCCAATGCTAATGGAACGTCGGGTGAGGTTTCGTAGTCCACTGAACATTTCTGGAGCCTCGCAGTAAAACAGTTTTGCATATGTCTCCTAAACTGAAGTCGATGGAGACTTGTTTTAAAATGTAACTGAAACAAAGCAGAAAAACGGCTCCATACAGTTCATTTGGTGTGAGTCTCCAAAAGCCTCAAAGATCCCAGATTGACTTGTTGAGATATTATTTACACACTTTTTTAAGCCCAAATCTTCACTGTTGATCTCGAACTAAAAGCATTAACGTGCTTTTCAGATTGTGCCTGACAACCTGTTGCTGTTTCTTTTTCTTTTTGGAATCAGTCTCCAGCTTCTTCAGTTGTGCAGGAGAGTTATGCAATGCTGCTTTTCTGTGAAGCTCCAAAAATGTCTGTCATCATCATCGGGGTGACTGAATTTTCCTTTTTGGGAGAGATGGGGGTTTTTTTTAAGAAAGGCTTAAATTCTCAGAACTAGTGACTGTAAGTCCTGGCAGGCCTCCAGCTAGTTCAGATTCCCGCAACTGGAAGGTTGCCTTCTGAAGAAACAGGAATTTATCGGAGCACTCACTTGTGAATTTTTCAAATACATTTGAAGGATATTTGTTAGTTTTAAGGTACAACTGTGTCCAGCCCTGGAGTCATGTTTACTTGTTGACTCCAATTTTCCCCATATGAGCTTTGCAGTAATTACCAGAAGCTGACTTTCACTTCCAGGTACTGAACCTGTCCTCATTTCTGGAACTACGCAACACGGCAACTTCACTGTCTTGCTGTCTTAAATTAGATGATAAGATTGATATCGTGGTCATGGTGAGGTCCCTTTGGAGAAAAGGCAGATGGAGTACACCTACACACAAGATGCACTGTACGTAACTGTATTATATAGGTCGATTACGAAAGGACTACTCGACATCTTGAAAAATGTGCTTACTTGACAAGAATTAGATGAGGAATATCACTATATGTACATGACAAAGCTGCAGCCAGTAGACAGTTAGCTTACATTTGCATAAAGACTGGAATAAACAACTGCGTCCAGAAGTAACACAATCTGCCTGCCAGCTCCTGTGAAACTAGCTCAAAATATATTACATGGTGTTTGTTTACTCAGCACAAAAACAAATTATAAAAATGACAAGTCATGAATAGCGGGCAACCAGCCCCTGTGGACAGCTCCAGTGTTTATGCAAAGCTAAGCTAACCAGCTGCTGGCTGTAGCTTAATATTTATTGTATAAACAAGAAATGATATGAATCTTCTCATATTTGTAGCTAGAAAGACTGTCAAACTGTATCCAAAAACGTTGAACTATTCCTTTAATATCTCCCACATTTTTGAATATGTTTGGTTATTTGAATCCCTATCTTGACATATCAAATCCATTCAGATTTGTCTCATTCCCTGTGTTTCAATCAAGTAGAAGTGCTGTTGTTAAATGTAATATTTAGTAAGGTGCCAATATGTACACTAAAACAAGTGTTGCTTGCTGTAATCATTCCTCCTGCTCATAATGGCCTTTTCAATCAGGAGAAACTTGTAATTCTTTTGTGAATATGAAGATTTATTGGCATGTGTACAAAAAGAATGAGAACCCTTGGCGATCTGAGTGTAGACACTGCAGGTGGTGATGGAAATCATTTGATTTTTAAGCCAAAATCTTCACTGTTGATCCCAAACTAAATGCATTAGTGTGCTTTTCAGGTTGGGGCTGCTGGAGACTTGGATTATGCCGGACAACCTGTTGTATCCATGTTGGGTTTCTTTTTCTTTTCTTTTTTTCCTTTTTTTTTTTGGAATCAGTCTCCAGCTACTTCAGTTGTTCGGGAGAGTTATGCAATGCTGTTTTTCTGTGAAGCTCTAGAAATGTCATTCATCATCATGGGGGTGACTGAATTTTTCTTTTTGGGAGAAATGACTTTTTTAAGAAAAGCTTAAATTCTCAGAACTAGTGACCTGGAGGTGTCAGTGGTCTCTGACTAGGACAGCATAAATGATGCAGTTTCTTTCTGTCCAAGGATACATGAGATGTGTATTGTCTGATATATACCTGGAAAGAGTTATTCATGCATTCATCACATCCTCATTTTTGCGGTTGGAGTGTAGGATGGAGGAAGAAGGATCTTGGACTTCTGTTCTGAGTAGAACCTAGCCACTGAATGAAGAGTTGGAGGAGGAGCCTGAAATGACAGCTGGCAGCACAGAGCAGAGTGGTTATGATTAACAGCAGAGAAATAACTGGTTGTGAATGCAGGAGGCATATGTTCTTCTGTGTACAGAATTCTTTATTTTCATTATTATATCTTCACCTCAATTTTTCATTGATTTAATTCATGATTTCAGAGATATTCTACACGTTTTAGCCATTATTTCCATTCAAGCAGATGACAGAAT
>CAEMYA010000076.1:236805-300328 GCA_903131615.1 Diplodus sargus | reverse complement strand
TTAGGAAGCTTCATTCTCTTCAGATGAAATTTCAAATAAATAAAAGCCATCAATTAAGTTTGGCCTTAGCTTTTCAACAAACCCTAAATTATTCAACTGTTTTTAGATGTTCTGGACATCATTAACAGTTTTCAAAGCCACTAATACACATTTAGCTCCAGTTCTTCAAAAACATTAAAATATTCAACATATTTCATAAAGTCTTCACATCGAGCAATTAGGTTAAATGAGAGGGAGTACATGAACGGCCATGGTCAGGTGACTGGAGGGAGCAGGAAGAGAGGTGAATGAAAAGGTAGAACTTACTGATTGAATGACTGTGTTCACCGGGGCATTATGTTCACATGCCAGCTGAGCTGTAGGTGTAGGTGGCTACTGCAGACTCAGTTGTCCAATGAGTAAATCCCAACTGTACACATTCACATTGCTCTCAGAAACCAGATGTTTGTGGGTGTTAGTGGGTGTTTTGGACAGTGTAACAGGGGTATTAGCTTATGTGTCAGACGATTCAAAATGTCATAGACTTCAAAAGCAGGAGCACACCCATCATGCGAGAGGCCACGTTGCTGGTTGGGCTTAACACATTTTATGCTCGTTTTGGTCTCCACGACAAATGGTCATCTTTGAAGTGCACACCGTCTCCAGAGGACCGGTAACTGTCAGCATCCACAGTGGTTGTGAGAAAATCCTGCTGAGAGTCCATTTGAATCAGGCTGCTGGTCCAGATAATATGCCTGACCATGTACTACAAACATGTGCCAATCAAATAGCTGATGTTGTAACTGACATTGAATATCTCCGTCTTACAGGAGACTGTTGCCACTTGCTTCAAGCCAGAAACCATCATCCCTGTACCTAGAAAGTCTCTAGAATCTAGTCTAATCTTCATGATTACAGCCCTGTGGCACTTACCCCCATTCTGATTAAGTTGTTTGAGAAACTGGCCCTCCAGCACATCAGAGACAACATCCCTGCCAGCCTGGACCCTCACCAGTATGCTTTCAGAGCCAAAAGATCCATAGAGTATGTGATATCCACTGCCCTTCACTCAGCCTGCAGTCTCACTTTTATGACATAATGAGTTTTGCTCATAGTTAGCACCTATATTACATCTGACAAACTGTGCAGACCTTAGATTTGCATTTACGATGGTGTTGTAGCCCTCAGAAACTGTGAGGGAGTGCCAAATCGCACAAAATGCCACAGTTTGTTGACTTCATCTCAGCAGTCAAGACAATTTCACACATGAAACAAGAAAAAGTCCAAACTCTGGGCTTGATTACAACACTCTGCAATTGGATATCAGGACTTCTTCACTAACAGACCCCAGACAGTTCAGATTGGCAGTCATACCTCCTCTACGTTAGTGCACAATGCTAGAGCTCACCAGGGTTGCCTACTCGGTCCTCCTGTTCACATTGGCCCTTTTCACATAGAGACTCCCCATTATCATTGCAGCGCAGGCTCGCTAATTCTCAGCATTTGTTTGTTCACACTGAACCAAGCAGCTCCGGCATAAAGCTGCAGCAGTGTGTCAATTCATACAGCAACTGGCGCTGCGGATCCTAAAGAGGCATAATGGTACATGTCATGTTGATGAAATCTCTGTGTTTTTTAGCGTGTTTCCCCCGTGTCCACCTGTCAATCTAAACATGTTCCCGCTGACTGTTTATAATCATATGGATGCAGTTATAATGTGTAGTGATTGAGATCCTGACCCACCAAACATCCTGGAAAATGACAAAGTTACATTTTCTGCTCTAAATTACATAATTACATAATCACCATCAGTAAACTGGACGCTGTCTGACTTCTTCACTGGCAGGGAGGGAGGCTGTTTTCTGGGGGAAAGTTCACTGAAGTCTCAGTCAGGAGGGCAGACCGTCGCTGTGATTTTTTCAAGACAGCGACTACAGACGCTGTTTTTTAGGCAGAAATGTGATGAAGAGTCGCTAAGACAGACAGGATGACAGACACTTCCCCACGTATAACTGCAATATTTTTTCTTTCCTCACATAAGTTGCCAAAGACAAAACCAGTTTGTTTTTTTGTTTTTTTACTATTATAATCCTGCAAGGGAAATGATTTTTTCTGCTCACATTACACACACAGGTGCACGCGCACACACACACGCAATGTATAGAGGAGATGAGAGAAGAGGCTGCCATACATGCTACGGCGCCCAATGAGCAGTGTTAGGGCTCAGTGCCTTGCTCAAGAGAACCTTGGCAATGCCCAGGATGTGAACTAGCATTCTCAGACTACTAGTCTACATCATACTTTTTTTTTGGTCCAAATCCTACCTTTTGGCCACTGTGAGGGGACACACTGCGTCCGATTCAGAGACACACACTAACAGACATTGCCCAGGCCTAATAGGGGAAACTATTATAGTGCTCTTACTGTGCAAAATTGTATTTGTATCTTTTTTTAAGCCAGTGTAAGGCTTCAGCAGTCTGAATAAATCAAATAAGTGGGCATCTTCAGTCTTTTTTATTATAACATAACTGTGTTTCCTTGCTAAGCTGTGGTGTAGGGACACAAACACAAACCACATTTAAGGACTGTGGATTTTGTGCCCCCTTCACTTAAGTTGGAAGTGCATTAGGAAGGGATTTTTAAATGGTCAGTGTAAACAGGAGAAATGATGACCTAAAGTCAAACCTGCTTAAATGTTTTCTTTAAAGACAGCCTAAAAAAAACTGCAACCTGTCCTTTAATCTAATTTAAATATGTTCAGGTTGAGGTAAGATAACTGATAAAGACTACTCAAGTAAAAACACACACATGTCACCAACACAGGTTCAATCTAATATTTTTCAGCTCAGTCACCAGGACAAAATGCTGGCAGTAAGGTTTCTGCACACATTCACATTTGTATGTGTCACAGGCTACGACTATAATGACATTTCTACAGTACGTGTCCTATCACACTCAGATTTTAAACTTATGACCTGTAGTCCAGATGATATGCATAAACATCATTCACGTTTTCATAAATGCATGACACTTGGTACACTTGTTCAGTTTGGGGCCCTGACATTTTAAAAAATAGAGCCACCGTAAAAACATGGCAGCCATTTGACCTGTTTGCCATAACTGAATTACATATTTTGCATCACATCAGTTAATAACAGTTAATGGTGAATTCAAGAACGTTGTGATAACGAAACTGGATAGTCCAGGTGATGTGTCAAAAAAACATTACTTCTTCTTCTTCGAAGCATGAAGCTTGGTACAGCTGAATAGTGCAGGGCCCTCAACATTTTCAGATACTGAGCCGTTGCAAAAATGTCATGTGGCAGCTATATTAAAAACATGATCTTTTCCTCATCATAACCATGTAGTTCTTGCAACACATGTGATGAATTATTTTGTTATTTCTACGAAAATGCACTTGAGACAGATGACAACTAACCTGGATCTCCACTATTCTAAGAAACTAACAAACCAGAAAACACAGCATCATTGTGAGTCACACTGTGTGTGTGTGTGTGTGTGTGTGTGTGTGTGTGTACACAAATATTACTTCCTTCAGAACAGACATGTAATTTCCTCTCACCTTGATTTAAGTATTCATTGAAGCTGCGTCTTACCACAGTCTTATGGATGGAATTACCTAAACTGTCAGCCCATTGTTTTGCAGGGTTTTTGGTGAACAATAAACAAAAACTTTCTGTCACGATGACAAGTTTCACAGTTGTAATGAAGATCTTGATTTGTGACAACTGTTTAATGACGTAAATTAAGCAACATGTTATTGTTTTTCAGCTGTGAATAAAGAGTTGTCAAGCACTGTCATCAGTTTGCATTTGTCCACCTACCTGCTTGCTCATGGTGAAGTCCCTTAATAGTAAAGCTGAACTGGAGTCCTCCTACACACTTGTTCTGTATGTCATTGTCTTTTTTTCTCCTTTGACACCATTTCTGTCTGCCTTTTTGTACTTTGACATTTCTGGTCTTTCATTTCTATAAAGGAATAGGTTGAAATTTTGAGGAATATACCAGTTTGCTTACACTCTCATGTCTGTGCATTAAATATGAAGCTATAGGATCCAGCTAGGTTAGCTTAGCATAAAGACTGGGAAACAGAGGGAAAGAGCAAAAAATAAGTAGGACTACTCAGTGGCACAGTGACTGCAAGCAATTAGCGGGAATGAGATAGCACTTATATGTACCAGGTGCTCTCTAATCAGAAAAGAATGCTAAGGGTAAAATAAAATCAGAAAACGTGACATATAAGACAACTGATTACAAAGAAAATTGATTATCCCTATATCAATATAGCTGTCTTAATGCCTAACAGGTCAGAGTCAGACATATCCAGGTTGGATAAATCATCAAATTAAAACTACGGCACCAAAACAAAGTTTTAATCAATATGTTTCACCATTGTCATATTAAGTTATGAATCACTAATTATGTAATTAGTCGCATAACTGCATTTGTTCTGTGTGCATGTACAATGAGCAAAGTCACTTGAACTTGTCACAGTCACAGCGACATACTGTACCTAAAAAAACTTTTGAATATAAACAAACAATGATGCTATTAATTCCTCATCTCCAATTATAATCTACTAACACGTTCATGCACAGTAAGGGATTGTCACATGGTACTGCCGGACCACCTCATTAAGGCTGAGTGTCCACAGACGGTCCGGCGGTCACTCATCGTGGCTGTTGCAGCATCTAAACATGGCAGTGGCTCCTGTCAGCCCAGAGAGTGACCTCCCTAACCTCTCCTGTTTTCCCACTGCCAGCAGAACAACAGTGTAGTATTTGAAAACCCAGCAGAAAACGAACCTCCTTTAGGAACAGGAGTTATTTTAGGCAAAAGCAGTGACAATGGAAAGGAGGGGTGGTTGTAGTAGGTTGGGTGAGTTTGCGAAATCCAAGCGAATTTCTGGGTGCCAGAGGAGTTCATGGGAGAAAGCTGGCTTTTTATATGTGCCTCCCCCCTCATACCGTCAAACCTCATGGCGCTACAATCATTTAATACTCCATCATTATGGGCTCTCTAACTTCATAAAACCACACACATGATTTCAGTTATGTTGTAGTATAACCACATTCCCCCCTTACTATTACTCTTGATTTTGCCACTCTGTATAGAACTGCCTCTGTTGATGTTTTGCTTCTGAAACGTAGCTCAAGGACTGGAGTCTGCTCAGCCAGAAGTTTCCCCTGACACTGTTTCTGTGAGGATGTAGATCTTATCTTTCTCAGGAGACCTTTTGAACTCATGTTGGCTCCAGCGACCTCCTGCACTTGGCTGGCCGTGGCGTGGTCTTGGCATTGGCTCTGGATGTGGTACTATGAAGTGTTCTTCTCTCGGTCAGGGGTCGTTAATACACCGTGAGAACCTGTGTTTAGCTGTGGGTTTCCTGTGCCCTCAGCAATTTCCTCAAGGAGTAAGGAGCTGACTGTGGCATGGAGGAGCGGAGGCAAGGTTTGTGCATATCTTCAGGTTAACGTGTGTTTGTTTGAGTTGTATCACACTTTTATTCATCTTGGGTTGACCCTCAAGTGTGCATATGCATGCACAGATATGTGTGTGAGAGAGAAAGAGTGTTTGGACGGTCTCCATGCCCCTCTGTTTTGCTACGTACAGCCTGCCAGAGAGTGGAACCTGATGCTCTTTCAGAAGATGACATACAGCCAAAAGCCCTGTAGCTGAAGAGAGGGGAGACGAGGGAAAAAAATGATGCATGAATGAGAAAGAAAGAGTGAAGGGAGGTAAAGTAGAAGACAGAGAGAGAGAGAGAGAGAGAGAGAAATACAAAAGTGCCCATATAACTGCATGCAAATATAAAACCTGAGACTGGGTGTTTACCTTTGCCACCGGCCAACTCTTGCATTGTTGTTGAGCATTTGATTATCTCTGGTTTTTAAAAGCATTCCTTGTTAACCATGCCCTCACACTCATCCCAACGATAAACTCAGCAACCTCATACTTCTGCGTGAACTGTGACGTCAGCAGTTTGTCTGTCTGGGGTATGGGGGTCGAGGGTGAAGGTTCAGGGTTCACAGACAGAATGTGGAGTCACAGTGAGCAGGATCTGGTCGCTCTGGTTCTGCCCATGGCTATTTCAGCTTCAAAGCAACCAGCATGATTCCACTAGATTCAGCCTGTTTTGAAACCAGAGGGGCAGAAATGCATGAATTGGAGAAGCCAAATATGAGGAAATGGGTTAGCTGCTGCCTGGAGTAAATATTTGATGGCACAGATCCGGGCAAAGCTGTTGTATTAGTATCTGATTAACTGAGCACTTTAAAGCGATAACACGCCTTTTCAAGATTCCTCACGCATGAGAAGGACAACATACTCCAACAGTATAACAAGGTCAGAGTTTTCCACTGTTTAGTATTGGTCTCTTTTATCTGATTGTGAGTCTGCTCTTAAGACTCACGCCATGAAGAGTAGAGAATTGTCTCTCTCGCCTCACTCCCACATCCTCTGTGGTAAGGTCACTCAAAGTCTGCACATAAAATACACAAACACACATAGACATACTGCCTATCTGACTGTCTTGCTCCTCGCTCGAAACTTCTTACAACGCCGCTTCCATAGAAACCCCAATGTTTACAGCCCATTCCCCTCCTCCTCCTCCACCTCTCCCGTCACATCACACCAGCCTGCGGTTTTGTCAAAACTACACATTTGAAAAGAAAATTGGAGTGATGATCAGCCCAAACAGGGATATTCCAGGCCATTAGGCAGATCCTATTTCAGTTGATGTGTGTGGGTTTCAGAGTGTGGGAGAGTCAGGATGAACACTGAACAGACTATTAAAGCAGGCCCTTCTGGACTGTGTGCAGGGAAAAGCAGTAAAATGACAAGTGACACCACCAAAGCTGGCAGCAGAGTAGCATAAATTGCAATTATTATTCATTTCTTAGTAATTACCTGACTGTTGTGGTGCTAATGCTGCTGCTTGTATTTCCTCTGGAGTGGCGGAACGTGTTAAGAGGCTGTGGGAGGGGTCACATGATCACGCCTGCCAAGAGAGGAAGCAGCCCCATTTGTAGTAAGCAGCAGAGGCAGGCTCCTGAAAAAGTTTATTCAATGAGGCAGGTTCAAGGAAATAATTTAACTCATAGGGCAGAAAGATTTAAACCATGAGGCTTGACACTGTGCAGTGTGTACAGTGGTGCTTTTAGCTAGGAGTAAGTTAGCATGCTGACACTTGCTAGTAAGCACCATTAGGACTAGTTTACCATAAAGGTGCACTGTTTGTATAAAAGATGAATCAGAAGAGAAAGATCTTCAATGACTGACTTGTTTTCTGCCTAAACAAACTAAATAAACAAACTCTCTTTGTTTTCATGACTGAATAAACCAAATAAACAAAGTGACCTTAAAGAACAAGACAGCAATACTGTTTTACTCTGTTTGTATGTGGCGGACCCTGCCACCATTCTAGCTTCAATCAGTGTTTTGGTACCTCACTTCCTCTGAGAACAGCTTGTTTCTGTAGTTATGGAAAAAATAATATTTCTGAGTTTGTAATATTACGTCATTAATATTGTAAATATTACAATTGTGAATTTGAATTTCTTCTCCAAGACAACACAGTGCCCCTTTAAAATAACAGCTTCAAAATGTTACAGTGACTTGTAATAGAGTGAATGGTTGTTTATGTAACTTCAGTGAGCGAGTAGCATCACAGTGCAACACTGCACCAATAATCATTGATTCTGGTTAAAGTGGATCATATTTAACAGAGAAATGTATTGTCGTTTTTCCTCTGATGTTCTCCAGCTGCTCTGCTCCGACTCTGAAATTTCCTGACAGCAGCCAGTTACTGCTGTCTACTGTAGCTACAACTTCGCTCTGCGAGCCTAGCTGACTCTGCTCAGAGCGCTGCTAGCAAGTGTTGGTGCTCACATCAACTATTCCAGCAGCTTCGGTCTGCCGGGAGGTTTTCAGGTGACGGGCTGGAATGAGTACCAGAGCCAGGTTTAGCAACCCCTGTGGACACCATGACAGAGGTGAAGAGACTGAAGAGAATGTTGATGGAGGCAGCTCAGACAGGCACTGAGCTGCACTTGTTGCTGTTGAATAGAAAGTAGGATTAGCTGGCTTACTAGGTAATATGTTGCGTGTTGTTGCACTAGCTTGATGTCTGGCTGTGTTAGCAAAGTCATCAGCTCTCTAGTTTTTGATCAGATGCCAAGTCAACACATTTCAACAGAGGTTTAGCAGGTAGCATGTTATTGCCCGGTCTGATTGTCTCTGGCTCAGGTTACATAAGCTTGGTGTGCTGATACTGTTCAGAGATTTATGTAACATTTGTGCAAATTCTGACTACCACATAGTAAAAATGCATGAGCATGCATGTTTACAACTAGACATTAAATTGTCATGATGTGTTTTTTTGTAGTTAGGCCTTAACAGTACATTACATCAGACAAACTGTTCCAGAATCCTGCGATTAAGACAGCTGCACTCAGAAAAAGGGTGGGGGCCAAATCGCACAAAATACAAATGACCACATAATGTTGCTATAAGACAACGTACAGCTGATGCCTACAATAATGTAATTTATTAACAGGTATTTGATAATAAACTATATTTAGTTTATATTATTTTTTACATGTATTTGCTCATGTGTTGTTGTTGATGATGCTGATGATCAGTTGTTGTTGTTGATGATGATGATGATGATGATGATGGCACAAGATGAAAAGTTAAGGGATCCCCAAAGTTGTTAGTTGGAGAAAAACAGGGGAACCCCACATTTGAACATCACTTTCTGGAACCCATGAATGTTATTCCACCCTGTAGATCTGGAGAGAGAAGTGAAAACTTTGACATGATGGTGGCGATACAGGAAAAGCCAGGGGATCACCAGAGTAGTTAGGATTAACCTCTGAGCATGTACATTTCTATAACAACCCAGCCAAGCTGTTATCCGTTTCAATATGAACCATAGGGATGGACAGCGTGACCACCTGACAAACCATCCCCAGACCCATGCCGCTAGCATGGTTAAAAATATGCAGATGAAGACTCACTTAGACAATTTCCTGCATAAAAATCATGCACGAGTATAGTAGTAACACAGTACACACAGTGTTGGGGAAGCTACTTTGCAAGCGTAGCTTGTAAAACTACATGTAGTTCAGCCTGGCAGTAGTTTGTAAAACTACTGCTAAAAAAGTAGTTTTAGCAACTACTTATGCTTATTATACTCATTTAACTCAGCGTAAAATAAATCAACATATGGTGTATATGAAACAAAATATAATGCCTACAAAAAATTCACATGCCAGCAGAAATATGCCTCTCGACTGAAGTTTTATTTTTTAAAGAACAAACGCTGACATTTTTGGTCAACATCACAGGAACTTCAGAGGCACCAACACTTAGTTTTAGGCAAGAACACGTGAACACGTATTTCGTGTCTGTAGATGCATCTATATCTAACATGTACATGCTCAAATATGGCCATGGTTGGTCTGGCGCATATGGGGGTGCATCGGTGGTAGCAGGAGGGTTGTCCATGATGTGCTTGTGCCGTATGAGCTCTGCCTTCCTTGGCACAAAGACCCGCCCACTCTGTGAAGCAATTTGAGTGCTGCCAGGGCGAGCCAATCAGAGGCAGTGTTGGCCTAGCAACTCATGACATGTTTCATGTCTTTTTTCAAAGAAAAATCAAATAAAATGTATATTATATGGGTTTTTTTATAAAAAAAATATATATATATTTCATGTTATTAGCCAAAATTGTAGTTTGTAAATTGAGGCACTGTATACTTGACGCAGCACAAAATATGAATGTATGTTTAACTACCGGCAAGTTACAGCAAATTGTAGTTAAGCCATGTAGTTCAACTACATGTACTTTAAGTCTCTCCAACACTGAGTACACACCCATGTGGTCACACACAGCTGCAAAAAAAACCAATGCTCAGTCAGTGGGAGCCCAGCTTTCCTTGTTAAAAACGCGTGTGAACACACGTCGCCCCCCCTCCCCAAACCCAACACACTCAGCAAAAGTTAAACACTCTGTCAGTGCTCTGACATACTTTTATCCTGTGTTCCTTCCTCTTTGCTCCCACGTGTCATTCTTCTTCTCCATCCTCCATCTTACACCAAACTGACAACAGTGTTCCCTTTCCAAGCGAGATTCATCTTTACACTTCAGAGTGAAGTGAGTTTCCAGTGACACAGACAGTGGCTATAGGACCTGCTCAGTCTGTTTGTGTTGAATATGGTAAATATGGCATGGTGTCCAAAACACTCTTTAAAGGGTAACTCTGCCTATTCAACACAGATTTTGGGGAGTGCTACTCTAGATGTGAAAAAGTAGTATAAATGTAGCTACCCTGTCATTTCTTGAATTACGCCTCGATTGCAGTAATATAAAGACAAAGTCCAAGTCAGGGTGGTTGGGTGCATCATACGGAAGACTTTCCAACCGAAGAGAGGGGTTCGTGTCCTATTAGTGACTAAGAACCCAGAGCGAATTGTATTGTAGTTATATTACCTAAGTAAATTACACACATAAATGACCAAAACCTAACCAAGTAGTTTTTGTGCAAAACCTGAACAAACTGTCACCATTTGACAACGTAAATGACAGTGCAAGTCATAAAATATCATAATACGGTAGCTGTCTGTCAGTGAGATTCGTTTTGAAAGTGACATTGTATATAACATATTATTGCTATCCTGACCATGGAGCCCGTCATGTGCAAAACTGATGCTAGAGGTGAAGGCAGAGCATCATATTCTGGAACCTAAGGCCACTGACCAAGCTGTCATATTTTGACAAGCTGGGGGAGAGAACCTGTTGTTTATACAAGTGTGACACTAGAGCAGTGAACTGCTTTTCAAAAACCTGGCAACTACATTACCCACAATGCACAACTTACTACAATTATTGTAGGTAATTTATCAGAATCAATGTAGCTTCCTCTGGTGCCAAAAGGACTTACTGTTCTCACAGTGTTAACACACTTTAAATATTTAAAATTTGTAGAGTTACCCTTTGGACAGCGATTGGACCCTTGGGTCATTAGCATATTTAACACAGAGAAAGGAATTCCTATAGCTACTTTGGTCCATCAACGTTGGCGGAATTCCCCTTTTAATGAGATTGGATGATAGATGTCAGTCCAGAGTTTAAATCCCAAAGGAGGAGGGTGTGGCTAGGGCCAATGAGGTGCACGTGAGCAAATCAGCGAAGTATGGTGTGTAAATTCGATGACCTCTTGTTCTTCGTTCATCTCCAGACCACATCTCTCTAATGAAACATTCACTCCTTCACTAGGAAATCCATTCCCAGCTTGACTGCCATTGAACTGGGCTGGGAAGAGGAGGTGGAGGAGGACGGAGGAGGAGGAAAAGGAAAAACAACAGGGCAGGACCGACCATGACATCAGCAGGAGACGTCTCTTATTCAGTTGGCCATGTCATGATCTCCCAGACCTGACCTCTGCTTCCTCTCTGTGGTCACATCAAAGAGGCCCGGCCTTAAGACATAGACCATACTGTCATTGCCAAGGTGGGTGTGAGTGTGCAGGAAGCACCCTGAGGTCATCCAGAAACATGATTTGTCAAGATGTTTCCTCATTCATGTGCTGTATGACGAACCCAAACTTACGCATACACCTGAGTCAATAGAGCAGTGGGTGTAAGCAGACAAAGATGAGCAGAGACACAACAGCAGATGAAGCAACTAGTCCTAAATGAAACGGGGAAAGCTTGCTCTGGCTGTTTTCTTTTCATCTAGGGTGGGAGCAATGATGTGGAGTCTGCACCAGCTGAGGGATGCTTGTTGTTTTTGTGAGTCAGACAGGCTCACTACCAATGTTCACAGATAATACCTTGTATTATGACCCACGTTACCAGGTCCACACCAAGCTCCAGCTGCTGTTTTCAATCAGAGAATCAAAACAGAACAGTCGGTTTGGGAAACACCAGCAGCCCCTCTTGACTATGATATTTCCACTCCGCCCACGATGCACTCTTTCTGCTCCCCTCCAATCATTTTCAGATAAACACTCATAATTTCAGCATGATTCAGCTGTTCCTTCAGACGTAAGCCCTTATCTCTTGCTCTCCCTCCCTCTCTCTTTCATCCCTGTCTCCATCCCTTCGCTCCCACGCTGATAGTTTTCATTGTGCCAAGGTCTGGGCTGCCCTGGGAATTTAAGCAACTGAGTTATTGTCCATGCCCACTGCTTGGCTTTCACACACACACCCACCCACACACACACACACACACACACACACACACACACGCTCACAGTTACAGCATCACTATGTGGTCACTCCTGGAAACAAGCACACAATGGCAGCGAAATGTCATGGGTATTGTTCATCTCACGTTCTGAAAGATGAGTGTTTCCAGCTCCTGGGTGGTGACTCAAAGGGATCTTTCATTAGCTGTAGCTTCACTCATAAGGTCAACAGGATTTAGGAAGTCCACCACATCCTTTGTTACCCTGATATGAGCTAAAACAGTTCATAAGGATAGCTGATTACATCACTGATAAAGTGACTCTATCAATGATTCCTAATTAATACTTTCCTGGGGGGTGCCCAGGAGTCATCTGTGTGAATATATTGAACTAAACTAGTTTAAGAAAAACAGAACATGGGGTACGCTCTACCTATTGAGCTACAATTGAAACAGTTAGCTAGAGGTAGTGGATACATTACTGGAAGAATTAAAGGATAAAATGTTCAAATAGCTCTATTTCTATATTTATGTCCACTTTTATTATATTATTGTTAAAATACATGTGGCTAAAAAATTAATTAAAAAGAACACATTTAGTAACACGATAGGTGGAGTCAATGAAGGGGTACTTAAGATTGGCAGTCTGTCACACAATAAAGGTTGCAAACCACTGTTCTCAATGTAAGAAGAGGAAGAAATAAGTATCTCATTATGTAGCTTAGCATAAATAAATTCCTGAATTATAGTAAAACATATAAAATCCTGTACAAAGTGCAGATGGTGGAATTGCATAATGAAAAATTCTACACTCCCTCCTTTCATAAATCCAGTGGGAAAGTTGGATACTAAGAAAAAGATACTTGACCTGTTATGGGAAGGGATTTGAACGATTATATTTTCCACTCCATCAACTTTTTGTCATTACAGTTGGATTGTGAGAGCTTTGGGCTACATGATTGCAGCCTCTGCCAAAAAACAATCTATCACAAGTTCCTGGAGAAAATGAATATCGGAATTAGCTTTTATGTCAAACACTGTGGAAGTGCCTCATTGCTCTGCGTGCTACAGTACAGTAGGTCATCCAGCATGACCTCAGACCCACCTCAGTGGTTCAGCCCCTCGGCTCATTAACCGCTCACACCTATTAGTCCATGGTGATGAAAGACAGGGCGGATGTATCAGAAAGGGAAGATAAAAAAACAAAACAAAGGACATTTTCATCAGGCTAGGCCACTTGTAGGGATGATGTAGCTGGTTTTCCCCTTTCCAACACAAAGCCCAGTACAGTATATCATGAATTCCATGGGCTTGACTCAAACATGCCCCCTCCTCTCCCCTCATCCAGTGGACTCTCCCAACAACCCAGCCGTTTGTTACTGTTGGGGGGGAAGTGATGTCAGTGAGTCACGAATCACTACAGTGGAGGGAGGCAGAGGGGGGATACGCCAGGCCGGGGCACAGCCTATCTGATGTCAGAGAGAGAGAGAGAGAGAGAGAGAGAGAGAGAGAGAGAGAGAGAGAATGTGTGTAATCTTGTTTTTCAATATTTGTGGGGTCCCAAAAAGTCCTCTCCCATTGTGGGGTCTGAAAGCTTCGTGGGGACAATAATGCTTTAATTAATATGAATCTATGTAATGTCCCCACATTGTGATGAAAACAGGGAAGTGTGTGTTTGTGTTCATATGGTTCACAGCAGATTACTTAAAGCATCTGATTTCCTAAGAAACTGCTATTGTGTCTGGATTTCATCCTGGCTACTCACTCTGCTGTGGCCACCTTAAGCATCAGCTGACGCACTCTCGGTGGTCTGCATCACTGGAAATCATTTCATCATCCAGGACATTCAAAGATAACATATCTACCACAACCACTGCTGAGGAGAGGAAGAGAGGTTTTCACATGTCATGATGGTAATCATGAAAACATTTTTTTGAGGCAATTGGATAATATTCATGGCTGGATTAAGACATGAGTGATCAATGATCAAAGCTTTGCGACTTTAATAATGGATTAAAAGGGACCTTGGACTTTATAAGGTCCTACTTAGACAGCCACTACATTGGTCACTGTAAATTGGCAAGTATATAGAACATATAATTCTATCTTTAAAGGGTCCTAAAAAAAGTCCAACAACTCTGTGGGGTCCAACAACTCTGTGGGGTCCAACAACTCTGTGGGGACCAACATGCTGGATCTCATAAATAATTGGTCAGTTTCTCATAGTTAGGGTTGTTAAGGCTCCAGGAAATACATATATGTCTTTGTAATGTCCCCACAAGTGATGAAAACAAGGAAATGAAGTGTGTGTGTGTGTGTGTGTGTGTGTGTGTGTGCACGCGCGTGCTAAGTGTGTGTGTGTGTGTTCGCACAGCTCACAGTAATCTGCCTGTCAGAGTAGATTTCTGAAAACATTTGATTTCCCTGTAAACTGCTATTGTGTCTGGGTGACATTCCTGTGGCTTCATCTCTGTGAAGATCTTCGATTACAGTTTCTGTGGTCATGTTTTAGTCTGAGCATAATGCTGGACCAGGTTTCATCCTGGCTACTCACTCTGCTGTGGCCACCTTAAGCATCAATTGACGCACTCTAAGTGGTCTGCGTCACCATGGAAATCACTTGGCCATGGAAATGTTTTCATTATCTTGGACATTTACAGATAATAAATCTACTGCAACCATAGCTGAGAAGAGGACGAGACAGCTTTACATTTTGATGATGATTATATGTATATACATATATATAATACCTTTTTCCCATACTGTTTTCATATATTGATTATAGACCTTTTAGTTTACAATTCATAACAAAGAGAACCTTCAGTCAAAAAGCATCAAAAAAGAAAAAACAATAAATACATTAAATCATTTTCTGGATTTATCGTGAATTTATCAGAGAAAAGGAAAGAAAAAGTGGGGGAAACATATAGGACACTAACTAGAAAAACAACTGGATGTTACTCATGGCAGGATTGGGAAATAATTGTTCATTGGCATGAGCTTTATCAGCCCTTCATGACTTTAATTATGGATTTAATGGAACCTTGAACTCTAAAGTCCTACTTAGAAAGCAGTCTGTTCATTGGTCAGGTCACTTGAAGTTGGCATAATATTGGTCATTCTTTTGTTTAATTACAAAATCTCCATACAATAATACATTTTATGCATGAATTAATCTAACAGACGACTGAAATGGTTATTACATGTTAGACTCACAGGGTTTTAACCTTAAAAATACCTTGATGCTCTCTATTATCACAGATAACGTACTTTATCTTTGCCTTCTGTGAGATTGTTGAAGCTCTGGAGGGAGCTATTGAGTGGGCCTTGAGTTGGGATTGTTTTGTCAAGTCAAGAATGAACTTTTATGCCTTTGTCAACACGACATCCTTAAATGACTGAAATCAGAATGAGTCGGTACATTAAAAGTGTGATCTGTAAGAAAAAGCCAATATTTTAATGTAGCCCCAAATCTATACAGGGCAGTCTACTACACTGGACTTGGGCTCTAGCGACTACCTGCCAGCCAACATGGCTATCTTGTAAGCGTAGCTTCAGTAGATATATCTGCAGCATAGTACAGAGCAAATCTGATGAAGCACCATGCAAAACACGTAGCTTGCTCCCTGTTGATTTTAATGTAATTGTGACTAAAATACTGTCAATTTTATCCTGCGCTAGAATACTGATTTCTGTTTTATCCTCTGTTTTTTACAGTACATAGATGTATTTGACATCACATCAAAACAGTTTCCTCACATTCTCATAATGCTTCCTCTCAGATAATGTTATCCTTCTCTTTGTATCTATATACCAATCAAAACAACAATCACACGTCTTGGTTTGGATCCACATCATACAGTAATGGGTCTTTCCCAATTTGTATTTATTCATTCTTTGCTGGGCCCTTTTTCGTGTGTCGTGCCTGGATGCAGACAGACTGATAGTACTGATTCCGCCATGACAATAATGTTTGAGTTGTACTGAAAATATGATACATTCGCCGCCAAGTAGAATAATTAGTTCTCTAAAAGTACATGTCATGCACCCTGAAACTATGTTTGTGTAATCTTATAGGTAATATTAAACATAGAATAGTTAACGTTTCCCTGTGGTTTATTTTGGTTGTCTGATTAAAACGGCTGTGAACTTTGTTTCAGATCTTTGAGCTCACGAACAAAGGTTACAAATTATTGGATGCTCCTTGACTCATTATTGCACAAAGATTTGTCATGTCGCTCAGGATCATTACTGTAAGCAGGGAATTCTAATCTCACCATTTCTCATCAGTAAGCCTACCTTTCTTTCTCACCAGCAGTTGGCAGAGATTTTATCTCCACACACTCCCTCATATATCCCCTAATTTCAAGCCTGCTGGAAATGACTTCACTCAGTCTGGTCACCCACCAGCTGAGCCAACCATATCCTTGTATGGCATGGCCTGGGAGCCCTCTTGTTGTCTGTCAGCAGGCTTCCCACTGCTCAAAAGATCAGAGATGTGCTTGTCAGACATTCCTCGCCTTCTGTATCACTATACAGCCTGCAATTAGGTATTCCCACCTTCCCTCCTCCTTTTCTCTTTCTTCTTTTCTCTCCCTCCATGTCAGACAGACACCTCCATTCATCCACTGCACAGAAAGCTGAACGCTGACAGGTACTACCCATTGTAGCGAGCATTACCTAATTATATATTTGTGCGTGTGTGGTACGGTCTAATCACACAGCAACAATGGCTGTTTTGTGCAGCTGTATCCAGGCATAACCAAGAACTGTAGCACTGTTATTGAGACCAGCTTTAATATATACCGGCCCTTCTGCTTGCTTTGGCGTCTGCAGCACAAGTAATAGTAAGGAGGTGGATCAGCCATGCCTTGTAAAGTGACAGCCCTTTAATAGGTTTGGACGAACCACTGTAGTTTTGTCAGGCTGTTATCACTGGGAAATTCACCCTAAATTAGCAATCCCCATGCTCTTAGATTTGCAAGCAGAAATGAGAGACAGGAGTTTGCATCAAAGTGTCTCTGAGACAAATCCTCACAGTACTGCACTGAAAGAAAGAAGACTGATTGATGTGCTGTCGTTTCTGCTACACTCCATAACTGCTACAGTGAGAGCGGGCTGAAAGTAACAAATATTTTCATTTGTAACTGAAGAGGGTTTTTAACTAATTAATTAATTAATTAAATATCAGAGGTAGAAATACCATTTGGATGCTTTATGTAAAGGAACAGTTAACCCAAAAATGAAAATTCATTCATTATGCTATCCCCATGCAGTGAAGCTCTGGAAATGTTTTGTGGACTACGAAACTTGACCGGCTTTCCGTCAGCATGGGATTGACTGAATTTCCAATTTTTGGTGAACTGTTTCTTTGAGTGAAAATAAGTTAAAAGTGTAAAAATACTTGAAGGTAGAGTTCTGCATTCAAAACTCTATTAGAGTACAGAAATATTCTGAAAAAATTCCTTGCAAGTATGCATTAAGCCCTTGTCATTAAATTAGATATAATCTATATTAAATTAGGATTATCACTGATGCAAAAGCATTATGTAAACAAAAAGTATATGTGACAACTCTTTAACTATTACAATAAATATAAATGAACCATATATTATTTCAGATGTTATGCACACTAAACCTGAACCTGAAAATGACTTGCAACTACAGCTTTCAAAAAAATGTCACAAAGTGAAAAATAACATTATTCCTTTTGGACTTTAAAGCAAAACTCTCACCAAAAAGCAACCAAGGCTTTATTTGGGATTGAATAAGAATAAAATCTTCGTGTAAAAGCATAATTACGACGAAAGAGGCACTTTTAAGATTTACCGTAGTCTCGCTTTTGGGCACGTTCATTTTGAACGGGAGAGTTAGGGGCATGATAAGCTAGCATCAAAATTGCTATTTTTAGAACACTAAGAAGGCTCGACACAACATGAAACTTTGCTCGTAGCATCACCAGGGTCTCTACTCATGAACACTAGCATTGAGAACATTGTTTGTGTACACATAGTTTATGAAAAAGAAGGCTTTTGAACTACTCACGTTAGCTGCTGCATCTCCTGCGCGTTGCCGTCAGGGCATACAAAAAGTGTCGATCCCCGAGTGCGACCTGACAGGCAGGAGAGTAATGATGAACCGCTCCTTAAGCGTGCCTGTCAGGTCGCACTCAGGGATCGACACTTTTTGCCTGATGTGATGACAGGTAATTACTGAAACTTTTTTTTATGTCAGTTTACTGATAAAGTAATCTGTTCTAAGCCTTTTAACACAAGTTAATGGAAAGAAAATGCCAGTTTTTTAGCCTATTCAGGCTTTTTTTCACTCAGCAAAACGTTTAAAGACTAAATACCAGACATTTCCGTGTTTGGAAATTGACAAACTTCATTTGTAATACCTTAGCTTGACAAAGTGAAACATTAACAATATACAAGGATGATTGTCATGAAATGAAGACACAAAATAAGAGCACATGAAAAAGCTTTATTGTCACACCAAGCTTTTACATAAACAAATTTAGAGTTTTTGACTTCAAGCTTAGAATGTGAAAACTATTTAGCAATGCCACTAGGGATAACAAGTAGTGAACTCACTGTTATATAACTTACATAATTTATTAAATATCTTTATTTGGCAGGATTTTACAGGGAAGCAGGAAAAAGTACAGAAGTTAGTGGAGGTGAGGTACTCTCTTTTTTTTCAGTTTTCCTGCCTGTGTTCAGAGAGAGGCAGAAACACTGGGAACCACAGTAGCAAAACAGATTTACAGTATCTGCTTCTAAATAGAGTCTTTGCAGGTACACATTCAGCTTTCACAAACACAATATAGTGCTATAGGTCATGTGGGGTGCACAGGAATGTAAAGTAGATAAAGAAAACATGGACGAGGATAGGGAAATGAAAAACCTGGGCAAATCCTACTTCAACAACTAAACATTCACACTGGGGGACAATTTGTACACCGATGCTTCTTCATGTGTCAAGTCCATGACTCTTAATACATTCCTTTAATGTAAACCACGACGTATTAACTCTCTCTCTTCTCATTAATACTTCACTGTATTCTATTCTACCATTATTCTCAATAGCAGGTATAACTTGGATTTATTTTAAAAAATAGTGAATTTGTGATATATTCATTTTTGCATGTAAACAAATCATACAGGACAAACACCTTTAGGATTATATGGCCATTTGGCAGCCTAGAGATTAAGCAGTAACAGACAAGGCATCTGCAGAGACCTATAGCATACTGTGAGGCAGTGTGGACACAGACAAATCACTGCAGCTCAATTAGTGGAGGCCAATACATCAAGAAGAGTAATGTTGAGCTTTAAAAGTCAATAAAGATTAAGCCATGCAGGTGAACAACACCACCAACACTGAGTTATCATATTAGATGCGAGGCTGTGGTATATTACAGTGTTGCAAACTCACAAAGGAAGTCCTGATTAAATCTGAGGACCTTGTGCATTGTGTCATCCTAAGATCCCACGCAACAAATAAATAGCAATGGCAAAATGTATCCCAATCATTTGACTTTGGGGTGGGCTGGGGGGCTCACTGTGCATGTACGCTAACTGACAGCAGAGCAGACCAGCCACGCTGGGAATGAATTCACATAAGTAGTCAGGGCTGGAAATGCCCAGTCTCTCCTGGGCCAAATAAAAAAAAGTGCATCTCAGCAAGTAGCTGGTAGTGCTGTGCATACTCATGGGGGCTGGTGAGTAACACGGGTGTGTGTTAGAAGGGTTAGTGCTGTGTGGAAGTTGTGGTATTCAGGATACTTCATTCCACAAGGTGACTGTGGAGTGTGGGTGACAAGACGTGTGACTCCACGGTTGAGCAATGTTAGCTGTTAGTTTGTGGTTATGGAGGTGCAGGCCGGTGGGGTGTCTTTAATTACTACAAGATCCACTATCTGCGTCACTGGATCTTCCCCAAACTGGACATGAGCCACTGAGTAAATTACCAAGAATCATTCACTGACTGCTGACAGGAGGGGAGCAGAGTCACCTTATGCGCTACATTTGGCAACATTAAGCCAATATCATGGCTTCTTTCATAGCTTTGAGCAGCATTTCATGTTTGATTAGACATACTCTACCTTCAAAAAATAGACTTTTCTTTATTTAATACCAACCGCCCTAGTAAACATCATCCACTCTAAGTATTTTACTAAGTTTGACAACAAAGTAGATTGAGGCTAGGCAAGCAGTGTTACAGTATTAGATTTAACATGAATATCAATACTGACAAAGAGGCAACTTCATCAAGCGCTATTTATTATTCTACTGCCAAATGAATGGCCCATTTGATCATCAATGCAATGACTAAAGATACGGGTTTTTAAACTTAAACAGTTATCTCTTTATAGGGCAGCATATTGCTCAAATGTGAGGAGTCTTTACACCAGCATTTACCTCTTTCATTCAGAGAAAAACCTCACTGGATCAAAATTTGAATGACAAGCACAGCCATTCTGAACAGATGAATACAACAATGGAATACTTGGGAGGAATAATAGTGTTGGATGTTGATGAGTGTCACTGTATCTTAGATTTCCTCCGATAATACGAGGGTGTGGTGTGGTGGGTGTATGTGTGCGCACAGTTTGTCTCTTAACATGTGGAAACACCACCACAGAGGTGAGCTGTGGGTGTGATGACATCATCCACCCAGCAGCTATGGGGATTCCCTAACAAAAAACACATTCTCTCAAATCATTGGTTTCTGTCTCGAACAGATGGGATGGGTCCCTCTCTTTTCCTTTTCTCTGCTTTTCTTTCTGTAGCTCAAGCACAATAGCAGTGAGCTGTGAGGGCTTCAATTCAGAAGTGTATGTGGGCGGGAGAGAGGTCACTAAATCGAAACATGGCATATGCAGCCCGTTAATAATAAACGGAAACAACAAAACAGAAGGTGGACAGACAAATAAAATACAACAGAAGTACTCTTGGTCACAGCATGCAATGCAAACCACACACCGCCCACATTCATCAGAGTAAGTTAGATCAGCTGATTGGTATGGCGCCCTCTAGTGGCTATGGAGTTTGCAAAGCCCTGTTTGGAATTCAGGAGAGGAGAGGACAGAGAGGAGAGAAGAAGAAAAAAAGAACAGCCGCCCTAGGCATGCTCCAGAAGCCACTGGAAGAGGGGGATTTGGTGGAGTTCTCTGCTCGCCTGGAGTGGCTCCTCTCTGGCCGGGGACTGACTTTGTGTCTGACTCTCCTCACAGTAGCGCAGCAGAGTGTGCAGCAGCTCTCCAACTCTCCACTTCTTCTCCCGAAGTCTTTGGACCACTGCTGGGAGCTGAAAGGCCACACACTTATCATTCACTGGTATCAATTACAATCAATCAATTACAATGTGAATTTTAAAGCTTTAGCTGGTCTTAAAAAAGGCGGTTGCTAATAAGTGTATAAATGAGACTAGAGGTTGTTGGGGAAATTAAATGTCATCAGACTGAGCACGGAGACTCATCTCCTCACTAGTCCGTCTTTACAGGCCCACTTTAGTTACAAACCATTTTAACTTTATGACTTGTAGATTTATCTACGTATAGAAAGTGTGCATAGTACTGTATAGTGCAGTAGGAAGACTTTGGGTGGCGATGTTGAAGTCACGTGACTTCAGTGCAGTTAATCTATAGCCTAGCATTGGATTTTTACCTTTAGCAATTCACCATTCAAAAATAATAGAAGTGGTATTCATCTGTGAAAATGTTCTTCTTGAGCAAAATGCGTCAGGATCATAAACTTGTGTTTGCCATCAAGCTTATTTTATGCAATAATCCAAAATCCACCTGAAAAATCTCACAGGCTTTTTCTCGAGGGAACCAGGGTGATGCCAAGTACACGGCCACTGCTGCTCTCTGCAACAGTGATTCCAAATCAAGGGTGCTTATACCCCAGGGCATACTTGGGGCAATTCCAAGTGTGTAGAAAGGTTCTAAATAGCTAGAAGTACTTCATAATTGTTATTAAACGCATCCTCCTGTACCCCTGCCAGCCCCTCAATCCATGCTTCACCCTCCTTCCCCCTGGATGCCAATACAGACAACCAATCTATAAAAGACGCATTGGGAGGACTTGTGTACCCTCAGCTATAAGGGCTTTAAACAGCCTATTTACACTGTAGCAGACTTGTGTTGTTCATTTATAATGTTTTTGGTTTGTTTTTACGTTGTTCTAGATGTCCTTAATGTGTAATGATTGCGAAAGCAAATGTCCTATACAGATGAAATTAAAGAATTTATCTGAATCTAATTGTTGATCTATATAGGGGAAAAAGGATGGAAAATATCACGCAGTTTAAAATTAGATTGAGTGAACACACTTGGAACATGATGAGTGCTGTCAATGAAGGGGCCAGGGGTTACCTGAGTTCATCTGACAGGCTTGAAAGTATTAAACATTACCTAACAAGTTAAGAACAACTGCACTGTAATATATTATGCAACCTGTTTTACTTAATCATTATATTAGCTGGTGGTTTCCAGCCTTTTCTCTCCACAGCAAAGCTTACTGTAGCAGAAACCAGGATACAACTATACAAGACAACTAACCATAAAACCAACATCAACAACAATGATGGAAAGAATGGCTTCTTTCATTGAAGCAATCTGACTGGCTTAAGGAAAGTCTTCATGTTTACTAGTAAATACCACAGTGGGAGCCTATTTGCCGTTTGAGATGGGAGGTAATGAACATGTTCAGAATGGACTGAGGGCAATCACCTGCTGGAGCTCTCTGTCAAGGCTCAGCTGTATCTGAGGGATGTCTGCCATGGAGGCTGCCACCCACTGCAACATGGTCCTGAGCTGAGGGTCCAGTGTCACGTGTGGAGGGCCACGCCCAGGCTCCCTGACATCAGAGTTTACTATAACCAGTGCAGACCTGGGAGCCTGCACCTGAGTCCTGTCCATACAGAGAGTCCCTGCAGCACAGGAAAACGTGGTTCATCCAAGATTAATCACACTCTGTACCGCCCATTTTCCTGTTTTTTTTTTTTTCCACTGGGCCATCTCAAAGACAGACACATGTACCAAATGTAATATCTAACAGTCGTTTGCTCCCCCAGCACCGATCAGTGCAAGGTTCCCACGCTCCCAGCAGAACAGATCCAATGAGGAGCCCTAGCACCCTCAGTGGGTGATCACACACACACACACACACACACACACACACACACACACACACACACACACACACACACACACACACACACACACACACACACACACACACACACACACACACACACAGTCAGTCTGTGGAGGGAGTGGATGAATGAGCATTAGTGTGGCTGAATATGGGGGTGGTAAAATCCCCAGCTACACACTCAGACAGGCAGACAGACATAGACATCCAGTATGAATCAAAACCAACTGTTCTGAATCTAAAGGAGTGGAAAGAGCACGACCTTTAAATTAGGAGGGGGCCTTCGCAATAGCTTTTAGAGCATTACTACTGACTCCAGCCTACTAAAAAGGTGAAGTTACAGGCAATAAAAGTCCTTACCACTGGATTCCTCTTTGACCTCACTCTCCTTGTCCTCTGTGTTGTCACTGTTGGATGAGAAATACCACACAGGTTAATAAAAAGGGAGAGACGGCTGGGGAGATGTGGCTACATGCAAGGTGATACAAATCACAAAAAGCATGCTTAAGCCAACAGCTTTTTGTGTAAGCATAGCAAGGTATCAGAAGTAATACTGATTAAAAGACATCATACATTGAGGTAAATGTGCTGCATATTTCCAGTCAGTCTGCGTTTTTTTTCTATATTCCAGTAAATTTACTTTCCTGATTCAATATCTTTTGCCAGTTAAGATGAAGTGACTAAGAGTACACTTTGGTCGGTGTGAAAGTTGATTTTTCCATTCTGAAAATCTGCTCAATATCCATTTTGTCAATTGTGCAAATATTTGCTGTGTGACGTGCCAACAGGTAAACAGTCATTTCTGCACTTTATAAGATTGTTAATCACAGTGTTGTTGACACAGCCCACGGCTACAGACACTCAGACTCTGTTCAATATGATGTAAGGATATCATTTTCATAGCAGGAGGAGGACATCTAAGGTTTCACATTCACTGTTTTTATGAATAGGAACATGAAGCAGCAAACTACGAGAGACAGGACAGTACCAACAATAAAGTCATGCATTTAAAGACGATATTTGAGTAATTTCAGTTTTATCACCTATGACCATCAATGACAGTGCTTGAAAAGTACCAACCCAGCAGTTTTTTTGCTGCAGTTGGCAACTAGAAACATTTCTCTTTTCTTTTCTTTAAATCAAAGTTTAATCAAGGCAAGTGATATCTAATGAAATACTGGGGCTAGGTCCAGCTAACCCATTTTGCACATAATGATAGGCACTGACCTGGTCATCTCCCATCTGCTGCTCATCAGTGCCAATTGATGTTACCTTGTGATGGCAGAGTGGGTGATATGCATTAAATCCTCTATAAGTGTACTGTATTTTATATTAATGTGTATTGTGATATGATTAATTGTCTGAAAAATCAGCTAGCAAACTGTTAACGAATAGCATAACCAGGCAGAAATAGTGAAGTTACCTCATCACACTGATTGAAGACAGCTGCCATATTAATCAAGTATAAATATTGCATACTTTTTCCAATTGACCCCTACTGTGTTGTACTTATTAAATCAGGTAACAGCAGATTGCCAGTCTAGTCCACTGTTTTTTTTATCAGCAGATTTCAGCAGACTTCACATGTGTTTTGTATATGTGGATTATTCTTTCATGAAGACAATTTTCATTTTCGTACAATCACACTGTATCTGTTGACAGTAGTGGGTTGAAACAAAAAGGGCCCTAATGGTATTCAGATGGACAAAGCTGCAGCAGATTTTCTGTGCTCTGGGAAGCCATTAGTTTCACCTGGTTTAGGACCAGTATCAATATTACCATGCATAAACTTTCTTGAGAGGGTTATTTAAGTGAATATGTTGTCAGTAGTAACCATTTTTAAGGCTTGTTGGGAAACTCTGGCATTTGACAACCATTTCTCAAATGTCAAACAGATCTGAATTCATGGACTTGGACCTAGACAACATGAAAGTTGCTAACTTACATCTTTTTGCACTTAAAAACACTGGTGTTCAGTGGCTCTCAAACTCAAATGATACTGGGGTTTCCTAGTGCACGTTGACCAACATGTTGACTCTTTTTCCTGCACTGGCATAAGCCGAAACAAGCAGCAGCATGGATGGAAGCAAAACACATTCACACACCTGAGAAAACAATAGTGTGTTTATAAGTGACTAGCAGTATGGATTAAACTTGTCAAAGCTGCAGTATATGTTTTTTTAGGGATTGGTGCCCATGATAGAAAGAATTTTAAGACAAATATGTGAACCTATTAGTGGGTTGGAACCATTTCAATTAATGCAAGAGCCCCCAAAATATAATAACACTACAACTCAGCGTCTGAAGCAACGAGACTACATGCAAGTAATGCAGAACAAGCGGAACATTGCACGCTCACATTAGCACCAACAGCATCTGCCATGTCAAGCCTATTTATTCTTGGAGCACTGAGAGCTTTAGTGTGGTCATGCTAGGGGGGTGGTATGAGACAAACTACAGATCAAAAATACCTCTGTCCACTGTTTTAAATCATTTTCATATGATGAAGAAATTGCCTGGTTCCAATTTTGTGCCGAGATTTTCTACACTTCTGTTACATCCTACTTTCAGTTTCAGAGTAAATTCTATGACTTAATTATGTCTTTGTCCTATTGTATGTGAACCCCCAGGCCTTCCTGGTATTTCTGAAGGTTAGCCATGCCAACCAGTTGCTGACTGACCTGTCAGAGGGAGAGAATGACAGGCGCTCCTCACACGCCTCCCCCTCCAGGCCCAGACTGCTCCAGCTACTGCTGTTCCCATTGCTGCTGAGGAAAGAAAGCAGGTAATGCACTGCTATAAAATCAGCCCTATCAGATAAGGCCGGGCTCAGAATACACAAGTCTTTTCTCTAATCTCAAACATACACACATGCTACAAATCTTAAAATAATTGCACATCACATACTACCAGATATTATTAAGATTATTGTGCCAGAAGAGTGATGCACAACCTCATGTGATCCCTCTCACTCAGGATGCCACGCTCTCGTTGGGTATTGTGGTCCCAACTGAAAAATACTGATGTGCGAGGAGATAATCTGCTCTGAACATTGGTAGCGACCAAGGTCCCAGACCAGATTTCTCCTTTGATCGTAGCGAGGGGCGTGTCAGCATTAAACTGGCCTGAAACTCCTTTGGTCTGAGCCCGTTTTGAGAGAGACATAATCACATAAGAGTGCAACAAAGATCAGGATATAATAAGCAGTTTCATCCCATATGCTATAATGACCATGTCTATCATGTAGCTTTAAAAAAAAAACAATACTCAGGGGTGATGACCATTACTGGTATATGGAATAATCCTTTAAACGCCAGGTGAGGTTCAAAACAGAGGAGGACTCTCCAAATGATAGATTTTTCCACCACATATCCAACTGAATCATCTGTAATGCTGATTTGTTGATAAAGGCCTAAAATGTGAGATCATTACATTCCTGTCCTCATATTATCCTGTTAATCTTGTGGGTTCCTCCAGGACAACCAGCTGGCAACAGAAGCACAACAATATACACGCTCTGTAATTAGTCAATGATTAGCCTGCTGGCTGGAACCTGCATACTGTGGCGTGCAGCACTCTCAGTGAAGCTGAAGGGAGGAACATTTCTGATATCTAAAAATACCTCCTTTAATCTGCATTACCTCAGATACAGCTTTCTCCCTGTGGTTTCAGTGAATGACACATGATGAGAGCTTTTTGATTTAGTCAATTATCACACTCAGTATCTCTATCAGCCCTTGAAGGTGAATTTTTCCTTCCGTTATTTCATCTGCTGAGCGGAAATGTTTGAAGCGGGCTTTTGAAGGGAGTCTAATGAATTACACATGGTGGACTTTAGTTCCTGTAGAAACACTGCCTGAAGTGAAGAGAGCACTCAGACACACCTTTAGAAAATATTATGATACATTAACTTGGCCCTGATGGCCAAAATAACTAGCTGCGAACACACTGCGTTCTTTCAGTGTCTTGGGAAAGAATCTTGAATGTTGTCAGTTTTGCTTCCATAGAGATAAGAACTTTTGCCAGGAATGTCAACAGCATAACTCCTAGAGACTTGAGAGGTGTATGGGACCATGTCACTTAAGAGACTGATACTCTTACTCATTCACTTGGTCCCACCCTCCCTCTCTTTTAAAATAGTAGCGATGCCCATCCAAAGGCATCCAATGTATAATATGCATGGACAACTACAAAATATCTCAAAAAAGGTACAATTTGACAGCCTTAGATCACAGGGGGAGTCACTGTGTGCAAAGGGGTTCAGCTCAACCAGACTGTGCTGCTCAGTGAAAGCAGCTCTCATCAGACTGGGACTGAACACAGCCTCTGAGACCGACATATGTGAGTTTGAAAACGGGAGAAACAGTATATATGAGATTTACAGGGGCTCAGATCAGGACTCTGACTAGTTTACTTTTTTAATGTTTAAATCAAAATTCTTGCCAAATCTTACAAATTGCCCCTTTAACAACATATCTGTTAGAGCTCACATATACGGCATTTACATATTGTACTTGCACAAATCAGACAAAATTATATTTCGGTGATGAAGCCTAAATGAGATTGCCACACCATTCACTGTGCCTGATAGTGACCTTTGGGATCCTCACTGAGATACTCAACCACAGAGACTCTGCTAGAACAGGTCCAACATAACAGTAAAACATTTTTTTCTATACTGACCTAGGCCTGAGAAGATCAACAGCACAAACTGACACAGCATGACCAAAGTGACAACCTCCTTGTTAAGGTCCTGAGACCATGACTACACAGAAATACATTTTACTTGCTATCACTGAAATATTAAATCAATGACAGCACTGTTCCGATCCTTTCAAGTATACCAAACCCGTAAGCAGTGTTCACATCGCAATGTTGATATTCCCTTTCACTGATTTTAATCCAAAATATTTTTTTTACATAAGCAATGTGAGTACATCGCTGTGCAAGGTCAGAGTGAGACTTTTGCATTACTTTTACAAAAGTTTGTTTCTACTGGATTCATGCTTGCGAAGGACAAAGAAAGACTACCAAGATTATGTTTGATAACACCACCACAGTTTACAGTGCACCATTAAGTCTAAAGTTTGAAAACATTTGGTTTGTTTTATTAAAAAATAAGGAAAACTTGAATAACGTGTGGTTGTTTTTGTGAGGTCTGTAGAACAGCAATTAAGTTCACCTGTTGCAGGATACAGTAGTAACACCTGGAGAGATAGACTGATGAAACGATACGATTGTCTATCTACTGCAAAAATCATAATCACAATCATGATTGGCAACAGCCAGTGACGATACTGATGTGGACATTAGCGACAGTGCAACCAATCATTATTCTCATTGCTGCCCTTAGTGCGGTTTCAAAATGACATTTGTCTACCAGTTTTTCCCATGGCTGAAGTAACAAAAATGTGTTACTTTCATGAAGTATATCAGATATACTTGATAAAACACCACAGAACCACAAAAACTGCCTCTTTTACAGAAATAAATCACATTAATTTAAAATACATGAAACAAATGTTAAGAACTGTAAGACTGCATCATATCACATTGAATTGCACAGAATTTTTTATACAGCACTGATTTGTCCTGTATCCTGTAAAAATGTTTCATCCCTGAAACCTATCGGTGCCCCTGTATCTAGAGGTATATCGGATCTTCTTATAAAGGACAGATGCACACCTGTACATAGTACCCTATATGTTACCTTCAAACATTTTAATGGTACAACCATGCAAACAAACATCTCACAGAAAGCATGATTAGTTTGTTCACATCTGAATTAAAGACAGGGGGTAATGTGGCTGAGACAGTTACATGTGCCACCTGCTATTAAACCTGGATCCTGTGAGATGACTGCAACAGCAGCTGTCATCACATCACAAGAAAATATTGCTACATACTCTCTGGGTGGGAGGAAAAAATGACCTGGTTCACAGCAGGGGTTAAAAAAACTCCTACTTCTAGTAGAAAATTCAAGACTTGAGTCCAAACCTTGTTCTTTAGAGAAATATGTACTCCTTAGTACTGTGTCTCATCACACTGTAGTTAGTTTGAAAGTGCTATAGGATAAGACTGGGACAGCTAAAAGCTAAATTCCCTTAATCTAATTTCATGTATGTTAAAGAAGCCAAAGTAAGAACAGCCAACAGTGATCTCAGGAATAAAAAATTACATGCTTTTAACATTTTAGTATGATGTTGTGCATTAACTGACAGAATAGTTTAAATTCAGTGCTGTTACATTACAGCCATGGTTAAAGCAGAAGTATAATAATACATTTATTACAGCATTACATTGAAATGTATTTATTATTTATTTATAGTAAAACACTAAGAGAAATTGTAGCAGTGTACAGGTAAATGGACATTTGGTATGCTATGTACGAGAAATGGTGGTTGTATACCTGTCACTGAGGTGGAGAAAGCTGCTGTTGTCGTCTGGATGCTCATCCTCAAAGCTCAAGTTTGACCAGCTGCCCAGACTGTCATCTCCTACACTGAGTTGTTGGGACACAGAGGACTCTGTGGCTTCCCTTCCTGGAAAGCTAAACCCACAGAGAGATGAAAAACGGAAAAGGCTTCAAAATGCATGCAAAAATCTACAAATTCCTGGTAAATTGGTTAAGTCAGGTAAGAAGTTAATGTGAGATGAAAGCAGTTTTTGAAACCAAATAGATACAGCTGACTCAATGCTATATGTGTGGCCTTTGCTATAACATGAAAACATGGTAATGGCAGTGAGGATATGGAAAAGCAACTACTAGGAATCTTAGTGTATGTACCTGATGTTTGCAGCCTGGCAGATGTTGGACAGGGCTGACGTCATAATCTCAGCAGTTAGGCTCTCAGCATAGCTGGTCCCATCATGGCCAATGCCACTATCTGCATTAAGACTGGTGTTGCTCAGCTCACGTTTAGCTGTCTCCATTGCCATGGTCACCATCTCCTCAGCAAGTGCTGCCCTGTGGTCCAGGTCAATGTGAATCTTTGGAATCTCCAGGCTAGAGAGACGCTCAGCCCTTGCCTGACATTCCGGCCCTCTTTTCCTCCTCTGTAATACTGGATGGTGGTGGTGCCTGCTAAGTTTGGTGCAGTACGAACACTCCTGGATCTGACAATAACGACATGTCCTCTCTCCCAGGGCTTGGCTCAGTGATGGCACTGGCACCTCAGACAATCTCTGGGTGTGAGAGTGTCTGTCATGGCCTTGGGCCCTCTGGTGCTCACGGGATGAATGTCCAACAGAAGCCAGGCTCATCTTCAGAGTGTCATCAACTATTTTTCTGGCATAATGCTCGATGACCTGCATCACCCTACTCCTGTAGCCTCCATCATACAGGCTTCCTGTACTGTGGTAATGCTTACTATTTCCCTCCTTGGACAACAGGGGACAGGAGAAAGAGTTCCTGATGAGATTTTCTGTCATGTCTTCAAGTTTGGATTTCTTATAAAGACAGGAGTCTGTGAGAGACTTAGGCAGCCGTACAGAGGAAAGATGCAGTTTGCGTGTGACATCGCAGGTGATATTGTAAGCTAAAGACTCTGCAAAGTTTACCATATCCATGTACTCCCTCTGACTGTTGTCTTCAGATTCTCGACAATAACACTGAGCATCTTCACCTGACGGACGAACCACCGAATCTACTCTTTCCTTGGATGACAATGTGTCACTACCACAAATTTTCCATTCATCTGGCAGTGACTTGGAGGAGTGAAGACGGATGCCAGATGATCTCTGCTTGATCTTGCGACTGGCATGAGCCAGGCCAAGTTTTATGGAGCGGTAGGCCAAACGGCTGGCATACTGGTCTAAGACCAACTCCCTACTGCCTCCCTCCTTTTTCAATACCCTGATGAGGTAACCAGCATATTCGTCTGTCACACTCTCACAGCTGGGATACTCCGAAGACAGGCCAGAGCTAGAGCTGGAAATAGTGCTTGAAGTGGATGTAGGAGACTGGAATACGGAGGCTATCAGGTCATTAGACCATTGCTCAGCCAATCTCCCTACCCTCCAGTTTCTGTCCTGGTCTATACTGGATTGAGACTGGTTTTGATGGTGGTGATGCAGACATTCAGAGCTAGATCTGTCAAAACTTCTTCTCCTTAGAGCTCTGTGATATGGACACTGCTGTGCAGAGCTCACCATCCTCTTCACATCATTGATGACCTCTCCTGCAACCTCCCCAGCATACACCCACAAGGTGTTCAGGGTCTGCTCTGAGAACTGAGCAACACTGTCTCTCCTTCTCTCGCTGCCTTTACTCACCTCTCCTTCCTCCTCTGCCACTCCCAGAGTGTCCATTTCTGTTGCCATGGAGACAATATGACATGCCAGCCTCTCAGCATAGTGGAGAGCTTCCTTGTTGGACATTTTGCGTGCAGACATCTGGCTCAGTTCATGCCGGCCAACTCCTGTCTCTAAACATCTATTAGTGCCACCTACACAACCCTCTTCTGCTAGTTCTTCCTCTTCCTCCTCATTGCCATCCGCCTCCTCAGAGAGAGACCTCATCAATTTGAGCATAAACTCAGCTTTGTCTGCCTCAGGAGGGATGTCTTTTGGGCCTGGGCCAGGCTCAGGCTGATAGTGAGGGGTGGATGGGGGAGTAGCAGGGGAGAATTCCTTGGCAAGCTTGCTTTTCAGCTTCTTGGAGAACTGCTTTATCTGTTTTTCCTGGGACACCTCACTGGGCTGCTGGGGGGTAGAGGGAGGAGTGCCAGGAGTCCCACCAGATTTTTGACCAGAGCTTGGAACCGAGCCATCCCCTGGAACAGATGTCCCTTTTTGAGAACCCGTCTCGGTACCAGGCACACCAAGAGTATCCATCATTACAGAATGAGTTTCAGCCACACATCTGGTCCTGGGGTCCAACTCACAGCTGGCTCTCCGCTGACTTTGAAACGAAATGTGAGGAATGCTATAGTCTGTTGCTTGCTCAACAGGGCTTTCCTTTATAACATATTCAGACTCTTTATGGTCATATCTGAAATTCTCCCTGACAGGTCCCTGCTTTGTAGAGGAATCCTCATATGAACCCTCAAAATTAGCCGTATCCTGCTTTGAAGAAGAGCTCCCTCTACTTCCGATTGTCTTTGTGAGGAAATCAGCACAGTCACCAAAACTCTTCTTCATCTTAGAAGCAGTTATTAGCTCACAAGCCTCAGTTACTATCATATCCACCATGTTACCAGAGAAGTTCTGGAATGGGGACTTTCCTTGGGAGGGGTCCTCTCCAGATACAGCTGTCTGAGTTCCATGACTGTAAAGGTGAGTTTGTGTAGATGTAGTGGTGTCACAGGACGATATGGTTACTCTTTTAGGGCTGGCCTGTGGGGTATCTACCAAGCTTGACTGATCCTGACAGGTCTCCTCAGACTCATGAAGGTGGGAGATGGCTTGGCCTGCTTGGGGCACAGGAATACAGCTGGCCATACCTGAAACAGTAAATAGGGCGTTCTTCACTGTGCAGGTAGCATCCTCTCCTGAGAGACCTGGGACTGCTGCAGCTGAGCTAGAACTCAAAACCTGCTGGTTAGCAAAAGTACTACACGTCTGAGTGCTAGTGTTCTCTGCACTGACATAACAGATGTTGTCCAGAGACACACTAATAGCCGCTTCACTAGTAAAGGCAACATCCGCCTGAGAAAGCTCTATGAAGGCCTCCTGGATTACAGATTCAGACAAGTCTGAAGCGTAGGAGGAAACCACCTCTTCCTCTTCCTCTTGCCTGTGGCCAAAGGACCAATCACTAGGGGTGAGAGGGGTTGAGGGGTGGGAGAACTGGCACACTTCCATAATGCCTTCAAACACCAGCTCTTCAGCCAGATCAGCAGCAAAACGTGTTACTGTGCTGTGGAAAATCTGCTTTTTCACTGTTAGGAAGTCTTTCAATGCTCCAGACACAGCCTCTCCAACTAGAAAGCCAGCTAATCCATTGATTGCTCTTTCCTTTAACACATAGGCATGGCGCATGCCAATCTCATGAAAGGCCATTTGAAATACAGAGGATGTGAGCCTGGCAGCAAGGTGACACAAGGTAGTGGTACAGGAGGATACACCTTTTTGGAGGTCTCGCAAGGCGCTGCCCAAGCTCATTTCCACCAAGTCAGTGGCAAACCTCTGAATGCCATCCTTTAGAGACTGAGATTTCTTCTGCAGCTTAGCCACTGTTACAGTCTCTTGTATTTCTGAGAGCTTCATCAGGTAGCCTGAAGGATTCTGAAACTCCTTGTGGCAGACGCAACTGAGATTCTTGTTGTCACTGATGTCGACGGCAGATTGGTAGCCACACACAGACCCCAGAATTTCTTTGGACAGACTGCTGGCAAAGTCTGAGTAGGTCTTATACAGAGAGCAGAGATCCTGGGGTTTACGTAGCTCTGAACTGTCCTGTCCATCCTCATCTGTCTTCCAGAAGTATTCCAGAGTTCCACTAGAGTCCACCAGAGGGCTGAAGGCAGATGAGCTGACAGGACTAAAGAGTGGACCACCATTCTCCTCAGAGGGGGTCTGCACTGGTCGAGGGGAGTCAGGCACCTCAGAGTGAAGTGAGTAGGGAGAGCCTGGTTTCAGAGGAGTGGGTTTTTTTACATTAGCTGGGAGAGTGGGCTGGTCAAAGCGATGAGGATTCATACCCTTGGTGGAGCAGCCCCTAGAAACATATTTGGATGCTGACCCACTGGTGCTAGACTCAGCAGCCCTTTTCTGTGAGGTTGGTGCACTAATAGCATCCAGAGGCAGTGCGAGAGTGCAGCTCTCTGAGCTCAACTCCTCCAGGTCATCAAACTGGTCAAAGCTATCAAAGAATTCACTGACTTCAGAGTCCGAGTCTTCAACTCGCTCTCTGGGCCCCCCTGGCACCTGGGGGATATCCAGTTTGGCCAGCAGGCTCTTTTGATAGCCCACCTCATCCAGGAAAATGATTGGGCTGGGGCTGGAGCAGTCTGACTCTTCTGATTCACTGACATGAATCAAAGGTGAGGAAAGACGAGCTCCAGGACTGCAGTAAGTCCATTGGGATTCCACGCCTGATGACCTCTGCACCGTGACAGATACATCTGGGCCAGACCTTTCTTTGGATGAATACTTCTTTGAAGATGAGCCTATGATAACGCGGGAGCCTGATAATTCCTTTCTTCTCTTGTGGGCTGGTACTGTCTGTGATGCCACATCACGCTTTTTAAAATGGCTATAGGACAATACAGCTGTGGAAAGGCACAAGGGGAGAATGGGGAAACCTGGTTATATACAGTAACAAAGATAGGATAAAAGATAAATATGATAAAATGTTATCCACAAAAAGAGTGAGTGAAAACAAAAGCTGTACATCCACAGTGCTGCTTACAGACAAAGGCTTAAGGAAAAGTGCAGCCAAACGAAGAAAAAAAATTCTCAGTGCCAGTGAAGTTCAATGACAAAATTTAAATTCCTTTCAAAAAATCTTAAGGTACAAAAAACAGAGGGTTTAAAGTTAATTTAAAATTTCAATTTAATTTCAAAAGTAGATGGGATCACCCACTACTCTAAGTAAGACACTGAAGAGCAGTCTACTATGCTATTAGGCACTAGATGCGAAACCTACTAGGATTGTCTCCTGTGTTGTCTTCCTCCAGATGCTCAAGGGCTGTGACAAAGTCATCCTCAATTGATGAGACTGACTGGTTGGTGTCATCCTCTTCCGGCTGGCTGGGCACAGCTGTGCCCCTCTGAAGAGCCTGAAGCTCCAACGCATAGCGAATACCTGCCATGTAGCACCCCAGCAAACCCACCAAAGATCCTACACTGGCCTGAGTGTAGACGCTCATGCTGGGATTATGCCTCAGCACACACACAGCTTTTAACCAGCACTGAAGGCAAAGGGAAACAGCAGAGTAAGAGATAATGAGGGAAAGAGACAAAAAAGGAGTAGAAAAGAGGGAAATTACAGCATTTACAACAGGCAGACATATCAAAATTATATCTGTTAACTGTCAAACTGATTACAATCGCAAGCTGATAATGTGAAAGATCGAGGCTTGTGAAAAATTTGGTAATCCAATCTCACAGCAGGAGGCAAGAGGGATGGAAGTGTATTGCTATGTCTGTACACTGACGGTGAGATTATTTGTTGCAGGCAAGTCCACTCTGTAATGTAGATAAGTGGGAGGTCTAACTGTCTAAAATGGACAACAAAACCACGAAGTGAACTGCAGGGCCTGTGCGAACCCAAACATGGCACAAAGGACCAGGAAGGAAATGGCTGCAATTGTGGGCTGAGGAAACAACATCTTGAAGTCTATCCCATCTGCATTTTTTTCACAAGTGTGAGAAAGACTTGCCGTTTACTAGCAGGGACAGACAAGGCCATAAATGTGGGGAAAACTATTCAGCAAATGTACAAAAACAACAAAAATGCCACACCTAGAAAGTGGTTGAGTGTAAGATTCCAGATACTGTCAAAAGAGTAAGCAATCCCTGAAATATGGCTGTTTTTAGTATAAGTAAAGATGTTAAAAGTTTTTCAGTAAACTAACGTAATGCTAGTTGAGAGAATTAAATGGTAACAAGTCTCCTCTCAAGAAATAACCTAGAAAATAACTTCTTGGTAGGAGAGATTTTCCTACAGAAAAGAAACTACTACTACTACTACATAGTACCTCATTCTTACTTCCCTGCCTTCTTCTCACTTACGCAACATGCTGACTGAGCACATTCCTTCAATGTAAAAGGCCTGTCACCTACCTGAGGCCCAGCGTCCATGTGCTCTGCCAGCCTTCGGGAGTCTTTGAGCAGCAGAACCTCGTCATTCTTGAGGCTGTGAACATGGAGGGACCTGAGGAGCTCACACAGCCCTCCTGGCAGAGATGACAGGGCCTTGGGAATGAGACACAAAAGCAACTCAGCTTATAGGTCTAATTGAAATTGCAAGATACCAAGAACACAATGGAAAATTATTTTTGTTACACATCTCCATATTGTATTTGACATGTGAAAATCTATAAGCAGGACATTCTTTCTGTGTTTCATCACAACTCAGATTTGTAATTATGAAGTTTTACCTGTTGGGTGACATCGTCCCCTTCACACTGACCAGGCAGACACACAAAATGAATCTAAAAGAGCACAGTTGATGGTCAGTATGAATCTATCTGATGTTTGGCCGAGCTTTGCATATGTTTGCAAAGCGGTTTGTGTGACTAACCTCTGTCAGTCTTGTCGTGTCTCTGGCTTGCAGCTCTATGCCAATGCAGCAAAGCTCCTTTTTATTCCTAAAGAGGCTCTTCACACACTGAGCCCCGCTGTCACGCACAGTCTGTAAACACACATTTTTTTGTATATGGTTACAAAACAGAAATGATGAGAATTCACTGCATATGTATTCGTGCATAACTGTTGCATGCTCAAAGCAGTATCTTGTGCATTCTCTTTTATTGTTCTTCCTGCTTTTACACGACTTCAATATAGATCCTAGGTAATCACATTATATTCAAATGGACATTTAAAACCACTGAAGATCTTACCCGCCTATCCAATTCATGTGAAAACACATTTCACTACATTAGAAACTTCAGTAAACATCTAGCATACACAGATACACTACATAGCACAAACAGAAATAGCAAACATTGTTAAAAACCTGATGAGACCTGTTGTACGTCAACATTACTTTAAAATGACAAATGAAAACAAACAGCATTTTTTGCTTTAAAATACTGTTTTAAAAAGAGCTGTGTACATCTGACTTGAATTTGTCTTGTGAAAGCGCTGTGTAACATCAGGGGCAAATATCCATCTGAAAATGCTATATCAGATGTAATGGCAGGCAGCAAGAATCACTGGAGATTGCCGCTTGAAATCCCCTTTCAAAAATACAGCACATTACAGACTGTTACAGAACAAAATGCAGTGCCCCGGTACACAGACCTCTTTCCGGACTGAAGCCCTGGACCTTATGGGAACTCCTCTAATACGGGCACAGGCATCCATGGCAACAGAGGGCTGCACGTGGCTGGCTGACTGGCCGCACACCTGTAAACCGAAAGGTACCAAGGGAAGAAGAAACACAGAAAATAACAGAGTAAGTCGCATGGCAAAGTAGTTAATTAGGAGAGAATTAGGTCCAACTAATAAAATGAGGAAACGCAAGCGATTTACATCATCACTTTTAGTCCCACAGCTGAACATTTTGTGTGAGGTTCTCTCTCTTGTTCTATCAATAATCTTCAGCAAGTAAAAGAATAGAGAACTGCTCAATGCTGTCTTGCCCTCAACTACAGCAACAATCACATGACAAAGCAATGACAGTCTCAGCGCTGTTAAGTAACAAAGAAATATCACACTACGTCTCCACTGTTGCACACCCACATTAAAATAGGAAGCATGATATGACAACAATGAGCTAACTGCTGCACCTGTAGCATTCCTCAATCTAATGAGCTAAGAGTTACCAATGGACTCAAGCCTGTGCAGAAAAAAACATCTCACCACAGAAGACATTTTAGTCCAAATTTGGGAGATTTTACAGCCAAAACTTCTAGACCAACATTTTCATCCAACCTGTGTGAAAATAACATGAATCAAGCTTTTAAAAGTAGGCCTAGACTTGTCCTGCTGCTGAGGATAAGCTATAGTGGGCCATGCTTCTTTGATATTCTTCAAACAGTCAGGCCTGCATCAAAGATCAAACAGCAAGGCAAAATAACTGGGGTGTGGGCTCTGAGTAGGGGAAACACACTTGGTAAGCAGCATGAGAGAGCGGGTAAAGGAGGCAAAATATTTACAGTGTACAAGAAGGAAAAGTTTCCCAAGAAATCCAAGCCTCTCCTTTGAGGTATGGTCCAAAGAAGCTAGATTGAGTCTAGATCCAGGCAGGCGGTCCTATTGATCAGCCCATCCTACATCCTGAGAACCAGAGGGGTAGAGGACATGCCACTGGCTTCCTCTAGTGATCCAGGACCTCCTGGCTTCTCATGGGTGCTTTGGTGGGCTGTTCAAAAACAACACAGCCAGCAACTGCTGCTTGACCTCAACTATGCAGTACATCTTAATCACTCACAAGGGAAGAAGGCACAATGATGTCTATTATAGCTGTGACTATCTCAGAGATTAGTTATGTAATTTACAGCTATATCATACAGAGGTACAGTACATGAGAGTAAACTTAATAGGCATAAATCATCATCTATGAAACTAATGTGGTCACATTAATGCCATGTGTATTTGGTATTAGTTATTTCATGAAAAAAAAATTAATCTAAGTTGGGCCTAAACACATCCTGCTAAGCTGATTTATAAAACTAATGATAAACAAAAATGTAATGGAGCTAAGCAGATGCAGTAAAAAGGATTCTGGGGGAGATTATCGGGGGACATCTTAGAGGGGAGACAGCAAAACAACCTGTCAAAGGCAGAAACTGTGTAGTCTAATCTTGTTTGGTTGGGAGCTGATGTGAGCCAAATTCTGAGCATGAGTCTGGGTGGTCAGAGGGATAGATAAACAGAGACTGTAAGAGAGAAACACAGCCCGGAGAACATGAGAAAAACTCACAGTTCACTGTGAGACCAAACACAGGTCTCTAATGAGGCACAGGTGACTTCCTGATCAGGTGAGATCAGCACTTTTCTTTAACTGACAGGCAAAGAGACCAGAATGAAGGACTGGTTGCATATTGAGACCAATACTGAAGCAGGACATTCTCCATAGTATAGATCAAATGCTTAATCAAACTAATTAGACAAATAAATACTCTGCAACTGTCCTGATCAAGGATTGTCCCAGTTGGGGCAAAAAGGCTACACATTTCCAAATTCCAGCTTTGTTCACAGCTTATGTCTTGACTTGTCACAGTAGGAAAAGCACTGATGGCACTATCAAAGTAAAATAATAATGAAATAAAAAAAAATTAAAAATTAAAAACAGGGACTCCATTCTATTCCAGTGTCTATGTAAGTCATGACTGATCACCTGATAGTAGGTTTATAAAGCCACATCTGTCTTTGGTGGTGCAAAGCTCAGGATGAAGTAACTGTGCCCCTGCAAATTAGTGTTGGGGGAACTTGTTTTGCATATCAGGGCTATATCGTTTGGACGATGTTGGTCTATCACAGATATATCAATATGTTGTCGATATATGTCGATATGAAAACAGTGCTGAAAACAATATTTGGGGTGATTAGTTACGTTAAATGTTACTGCGTCAGTTAATTGATGTCATTTTAGACAATAAAGTTATTGTTAAACTGTAAAATATGACTTGTACATCCCTTGTGCTTGATCACCATGGACCTTATTTTAAAATAATTGTGTATGGTAGTTAATGGATAGGGATCCCTTTTGAATTGTGTCATGAAATACACATTGGATGCTTGTGATTTTTTTATACTGCAGAAATCTCAATTTGTCCTAAAAAGCACTGAAAAAGTACATACTCTGTAACGGTCTGCCGCCTTAACACTCGTAACTCAGCACTAAAGGCTACTCAGTAGGTTTTAAATAATTGGGCAGGTAGCAGATATTCTTATTATGCACATCAGCTACTTTATCTAGGCTATCAGTGTTGCTGCTTATCCACCCTACATGTGCTAGTGTATGTGATTCTTCTCTTATGGCTCAGATTTGTCCATTCATTGTTATTTCTGTATTTATTGTTGTTATCTTGTCTGTACTAGAGTGAGCTCACCAAGACAAATTCCAATTAATTATGTTGATACAGCACAAAAAGTATTAAATCTTGAATCTTTACACTGTTAATTTATTTATAGAAATATGCAGCATTAACTGATGCTACACACCACAGCATTTGTAGCCTAAGCTCATTTCGAATGTCAGCCATAGATGACCATAAGAGATACATAAAACTGAACAACAAAAAACAAAACAAAAGTATTAACTCACAAGAAAACACAGACAGGATAATACAGACACAGACTAAATTGTAATAAAATAAAATTTTAAAAAACATAAAACAAGAAGCACTAGATCATTCATGATTGATCCCTCTTCATGTGCTTCAGTGTTTCAGTTTGAGTTTCAATGATCCCAGTCAGGATCCAGTTTGAGTTCTGCAGGTAAGTTAGACTGCTGAAGTATAAGACAGTGAAATTACATTACTAGTAAGACTACACAATCAATTGTCACTTAAGTGACATTACCTCGCTCACCAAAACCAATAAAAAATTCATTGGCTTACCCCAACAATCTACATCCTGTGAGTGAGACGAGCCTGACTGTTAACGGGCAATGATAATGGACAGGTGGACAATACCACTGCCAAGAAACTGAACCAGCTAAATGGAATTCATCCATTAATGATCTAATTATTTACATTTTTCTCTACTTCAACATGTCAACATGTTTCCTGTAAAAATAGGCTTATTGTGAAGATTTGCAGAATGTCTCTATCTTATGTGATAAAGAAAATAAGAGAACTAGAATACAATGAGAGTGTCTTGTCTCCAAACATAAACATTTGTTGCATTAAATTATCTTATTGTTAAATTGTCACCTCTTAAACAGTAATGATGTTGTGCATATACGTTTCTAAATGTGAGTCTAGAGTGGATAAATTATATTGACTTAATTGTCCAAAACCCTCTTGTAAGCTGGTCGTACCCTTTAAGTGTCTGATCCGCGGTGGTCTGCCTGACCACTGCAGACAACAGACCCGCTTCACGTGAACAGAGGGAGCTAAACAAAGCAACGTCTGCAACAAAACATCATTTTCAGTTCTCATCACTGACTTGACGTTGACAACTAACGTTAACATACAACAGAGTGGAATGTTATAGTACACCTCTACATGATATAAATAACGGAATACGCCTATTTAGGTTAGCAAAAGCGTAATAAAGGCAACTCTACCAGAATTCGGTGTTTGGAAGGAAATAGCTAGCCCATATTCCAGCTTGTGTGGCTGGTACCCGCAGCAGCAGCAGGCCACAGAGGAGCCACAGACTGTGGATGCTGATGTTGAACCACCACGACTCGGGCTCTATGTAATCACTGCCAAAACAGACACACGGCTAACTAGCTAGCTGGTAAACGCAGCACATTACGCAGACAGACCAGTTCATGTCAAACCCATAGAAGACATTACACGACAGCCATTCATAGCCACATTAACCACACTGCTATCTGACAGGCTGTCAATCAGTCGGCTAGCAGCAAAAACAGGCCGCAGTCCGCTCGGTCTGTGGTGTCACCTTACTGTCGCTGGCTAGCGCCTAGCCATTAAGCTAATGATAACGTTATGGTAGATTCAAATGCCTTACTAATAACAACATGTGGTAATTTGTGGTGTTTCCCAAATATAGCAATTCGTCTGTATCAACTCAATTTTCCTCACCCCTCAGTGTTGGACTCCAGCAGCGTTGACGGTAGCCGCTGTGTTTAATGTGCGAGCCGCGAACGATTCGTCCGTTTTGAACTCTTCTTTCTAACGTTATCGTTACTGAAAACGAGTTGCCTACCTTGGTTCACCCACTACTGCAATGTATATTCCCGTGTTACAACTAAAGTCGGATCCATGGTTTCTAAGCTTAACGAATGAACGAATGACCACAAAATGGCGAAATGCATTTTAATTGCATTTGGGAAAAGGACACAAGCTCTAACTTTTTCATTTTGTTTAACATTTTTTAACAGTTAAAATCACTATTTGAATCGAGCTTGACCCATCCTGAGAGTTAACTGGATATGTTGAAGAAGCTGTATAGCCTTACGCCTCACCCTATTATGATATATTTCACCGATTCGCAAAACTGAACCGAACTCCCCATCTGTTCTACCCGTGAAAACAAGAGCGTTTGAGACATCATCAATCACACACCGAGAAAACGATATGTGTCGCACTAAAACTGTCGAAGACAGAACAATCAAACTGCAGACAAATTAAATGTCTTTGATATCTATGTTTTATACAACTGTATTTTATATACAGCGGACAAAAAGGGAATTAAAAAACTCGAGGAACTATTTCATTTATTAGGGCTCTTGTTGATGCATTCAAACAGTCAGTGTACAGTATACATCTTAATAATGCAATAAATAACACATTTGCTGTGGCCACTTGAAACACATCTGGTTGCAGATCTGATCTGATTGAGTGGGTACTTATTTTGCATTCCTCAGTGTAATTAATCCTTAAAGCCCTTCTGTACAAGAAAACTAAACTGGTTTAAAGAGAAATTTAAGCTCTGTGATTAACTGTACATAGACTGACCTTTGGGTTGTTCAGCCATTGGGTTGGCCATTTGGTAATTAAAAGCTGTGTGGCAAGTCATAAAGAAAATTGTTGGTTGTGGTAATTGCTTAAATAAAGAATTTATATTTATAAGAAATGCAACAAAAAAGGTAGTTGTAATATAATAATAATACAAAAACTTAAGCCTAATGACTAAATGTTTCCTATGTGTTAGGTGATCACAAGTCTGGAGGATATGGCCTTATAATAATGTCACAATACAATAATAATAAGGTATTATATATCGCAATATATATCTTGACATTTTGTAATCTCCTCACAAGCACTTCATGAAGGAGGACTTGGCAAAAAAATCAGTTATCACAATATTTTTGATCACATACCTTGATAACCAGAATGGGGATAATATGACTGAGTGTGTAAAGACAAGTATAAGAACAAATAGAACAGTCTGGTAAGTTCACAAAATGACATCACACTCCTGTAATGCTGCCCTTAAAACCAGGAATGGACAACACGTGTCATATAATGATATCTAAAATATAAGACCATAAACAGTTTCATATCATGATGAGGATATGCATTAACCATGCTGCACTGACATCGTGTTTAACTGCATCTCAGGAAGAAAAAAAAACAGACCAAATAAACATAAACCTGCTAAATCTGGAAACTTTTGCTTACTGTGGGCACATCAACACAATGTAAATAAACCTCTGAAACTATCCAAAATGCATGCGGTTCATCAAGTTTTTGCTCCTCAAGGAAAAAAGTTGAGGTGAGTCTTTATTGGTAATTTGTCAAATTGACGTGGAAGGGAGCAGTAAGGAACAAGAACATGTTACTACAGATCAAATGAATAACATGAGAAACCAGAATTACCACCTCGTGGCTGTACGCCTCTGTGCACCAGTCCAGTTGCAGTTTACATCCGTGTCTATCCAGACTTTGAAGGAATTTAATCAAACATATTAAGTGTAATTCTCGGTGAAATGAAAGTTGACACGGTTGACATGATTCTAGTGAATAATTTCCAGTGAGAAACTTGCTGTCTTCACTGAGAGACTATTTTTAAAGAGGCATACAGAGGACTGATGGAGAGCTTCATCACATTGTGCAACAACAATGACCTGATATTCAATATAAGTCAAACAAACTAGCTGTGTCTGTTTCACACTCTGTGTGTCTATTAGTGTGTAAATTCACTATGAGAAACAAAAAAAACGGTGGATACCCAAGAGTAGTGTCACCAAGTCACTATCTGACCAAATGTAAAATATGGTCACAATCTCTCCTGAAATGGTGAGAAAAGTGTTAAACATTATGGTGTCACAGTAAATCTGACCTTTGACCTTTTAGGTATAAAATGCCATTGCTTCATCATTTAATCCTATTAGACAATTGTGTGAAATGTTGTCATAATTAGCATATGAAGTCTTGAGTTATGGCCAAAAAATGTGTTTTGTGTGGTCACAATGACCTTTAAGCACCAAATTTTAGTCACCTGTTGTTGTAGTATTGTAGAGTGTTAGTGCATATTAGCACTGAATTTGAAGACAATCTGTCAGAAATATCTTACATCTCTGGATAAAATATCCTGAGATCCTGCATTCACAATAATTGGATGGCTCCAACTCAGACTCACAGAAATATTGACTTAAAGTAGAATGAGCTACTGAACACATTTCTAGTTAAAAAATAAGTAAAGGAAGGAAGATGAGAGAAAAGCTTCAACAGAAGAGAGGATGTGCAGAGAAATGCTCAGGGGATGTGGGTGTTCCAGGAGAACTTAAGATGTCACATATGGCCTACAGTCTTAAGTTAAAATGTAGCTACTCAACTTTTGTTTTTGATGCTTCGTATTGAAATGCTACATAGATTTATATATTTTTTTTTGTTGCTACAGAGGAGACACTTAAAGGGTACAACCACCCTAAAAGAGGGTTTTGGACAATCAAGTCAATATAACTTATCCACCTGAACAAATACTTAGAAATTAACGCAACATTGGGAATTGAAGAGACTTTTTTTTATTTAAGAGGAAGCAAAACTGTAATATCTAGTTTTTATACTGTACACAAACACAGAGATTATTTTCTTGGAAGTGAATCAAACAAGAATGAGGCAGAAACATACTGCATATGTATTTGCTTTTATTGAAGAAGAGAGATATGAACAGGTAGCCTATTTTAAGGCACCTTAAAAATGTACAACAAAAGCTGAACCATTTATTTATTCAGAATACAAAAATACACATCTCAGTGACTCCAAATTGTAATAAATAGTTAACCATGCATTCTAACCATAAAAAGGCACAGAAAACAGTCACTTAGTAGTCATAAAAATTATTAACTACTTTACCAAAATCATCCAGATAGTAATACAGGTGACAACTGTAACATTATATTCCAAATGTGAAAACACAATACACATCATATCATTTAACCTTAGGCAATAAATATGCAAATATTGTTTATACCTACATATATATTCTTAAAAATTAAAACTGTGCCATTGTAAACATAATGTAAACAAATGAAACTCACTTTTCTCCCATCACTTTAGGAACCACATCAAAGACTATATGTTATCCTGTCTTTCTGAGATCCTTGCATGGGTTTTGTTGGTTTCTGAAAACCAGGCAGTTTGCAGCATTATTTACAGACCACTGGAAAACACAGCAAGGGAGAAAGGTGGCTACTTCCACTTTGTATGGAAAGGTCAAGCATCCTCTCACCCGGCGTCTGGGGCCAAAACGCGTGAGATTCAGTGGACGCTACATCCAGAGCTTCTGGCTAGCAAAAGGCCAACTGTCATCACAAAGTTAACAATGAACTAAATGAATACAGGATGATTTCCATCCATGAGATTAAATAATCTTCAGTCAGGTGCAAGAAAATGGGAACGAATCTCTGATGTTTATAAATTTGCACATAATATTAACTATCTTTGGCTATGAGTTGCAGGATCAACATTAGTGTGTGGATGAAAAAAATCTTGGATTAGAATGTGATTCATAGGCTGATTGATTTCTGCATGCCTATGAGCAAAAGGACAGCATACTGAACACAGTGGTCTGACAGACTGATTGTTGTCATAAGCAACAGCAAAGTGGTACTCTCTGACATAGTCAGGGTCTGTAGACGTTAGATGTAACAGGTCGCCCTCTGTTGGGACAGTAGCGATAACACATGGTTTCTGTCAATTCAGCCTCTGATTCACTCACATTCCAACATTATTTAGGATACTTGGTCAAAACTTGGCTTACACAATATAATAAACATCATTAATAAATCGCATTTATTTTTAAATGTTTAGTTAACAATAGTTCATAGTTATTTCACCGTGAATCTCAATGAAATGCTTTATCAACAATTTATTAAGTAATGATAACGGTTTATAAGCATCTCTTGCAACTTTATAATCGCTATCCAAATAAGTACACAGCATCTATTAAAGGGGCTCTATGAATCATTTTATGGCAATTTACATGTATTAATCACTTTTTTATGGCCATATGTGAGCGGATTGTAATGTTTCGTGACCAGGGAGACCTATGAGAGTCTTTACAAGCCTCTGAACAATTTGTTGAGGTTCTGAAATTGCTGCTGAAGTGTGGAAGTCAAGTATGAAACATCCGTTGCAACTTTACAAAAGACAATTGCTTAATAAAAGGTTAAAACAGCATTTGATTATTAACAGTGAAATTACTATCAACCAAAGTTTAATTACCCATAAATTGACCAGGTGTTAATGATGGTTATTGTTAAGTGTTACCAAAACACAGTTTAAATTGATAATTGTAATCATTCAGAAATCGTTAAAAAGAAAAAAGTAGGTTTTTAAACTAATTATTACCAGAACACATATTAGTCTGAAGAATTAAAACCAACAGACACATTATTATCCAAAGAGGGAACTAAATGATCAGATATGAAATGATAAAATTAGTTGGCAATGGTAAAGCATACAATTGCTGATAAAGTACAATATGCTACTGTTGTAGTAGACACACTCAAACACACGCAAATACATTGTGATACATAATACATGTTAGCACAACAGTCATGTTTGCCCACTCTACTCATTCATTGACACAGTCCTACTTTAGTGTATCATCTTGGAAGCACAGAGGAGCCAAACTACAAACTAGTGAACCGCTGGAAGAAATTTTGAGTTGGTAAGAAAGAGCAGTCTGTCTACGGGTCTAATTTTTAAAATCTAATCCCCAAATCTTGAGGGGAAGTATGTGTACAAAAAAAACTCTTTCAAGGTTTTCTCCCCACTGAGAAACATCATGTCAGAAAGCTGCAGAGACAGTATCAAAACAAGAGATAAAATATTGCACCATCATTAGAATACAACAGCATTATCATATACAAGAGATTAGAACCAAATCAACAATACACAATTGTTATGGTGTAATATACACAATCAAATGTGTAAGCTGTTGACAATGCATGCCATGTCAGCAATCTACAAATGCATTAGACTACAACACTTACAAACATTGTCTGCATACACTGGTATACTGTATATACAGTGCATTTGAATATATACAAACTTAGCATCACATATAGAAATATACCCTGTAATGCCACCAGTCTTAAAAGAAACTAAAGTAAAGAAAAAGTAAAGTCCTATCAACGCCTCACTTACGATTGAAAAAACAAAAAGCTGCACTTGAACAATGCTATGCAGACTGCAGATCAACTGCTCTATTACATATTCAGAACCGATATCTAACGCCTATTCTCATTAGTGTTAAATACTGTGATAAATTGACTGAAATTAAAAAGTTGAGGTGAACCGTTAATTCTATGCAATGATATGAGAATTTGCACTTGCATGAAGCAAGAATTTAAAAGTGCTTTTTAAGTATTCCTTAAAAAACTCAACAACCCTACAGTATTTATGGTTGGCTTCAGACCAACAATTTGACTTCCTTCCTGACTAACACTAATCCTTCATCCCACTTTAAATGGATTTACGACCTAAGACCTACTGGTTTATTAAATTAAGAGGTTCAATCTGAACAAATCCATCAGGTGATCATGACATTCACTTTGGTACTGATTTTCACATCCACAGAGAACGTGTCAACTTACAGATATTAATTCCATATATTCATACCTCATCAAAAAACTTCTTATGATGTCTACCAATAAAGCACATTTTACATTTTTAAATGACTCAAAATATGGCACTTGACAAAAAATCTTTGACACATCATTGTCATGCAAACAAAATAAATTAAGGCTAGAAAAAAGTCGGATTTAGACCAAAAGGGATGCTTTCAGTAGTAACAAATGGCATCATAATACTAAAGTCATGTAAAACTTGTTCAAGTGTTATTTTGCACACAAAAAAATCAAGACACTAATCATGCAATTAAACATATCTAAAATTGAGCAAGCACAGCATGCGACAGTATCCCACACCTTCCAGATTACCACCTTGTCTGTGATGTTACAAATATATCTTCCCTGTCTGGACTGAGCAGCGGTGCTATTGACACCCAAAGATTCCTCGAATGCATCTGCACTTCTGGAAAGTGAGGCAGAGATCCAGCAAACATCACATTTTAACGCATTACCGAACTAAACTGAAACTTAATCCCACACTGATGGAAGTCCTGGTTTAGCTACTAGTTTGTTAACTCAGACAAGTCAACTGTCAACAGTATGGTTAGTTGCATACCTGATTGTGTGCTATGAATGGATATTAACTTAGAAATGGCTTTTATTGTGAAAATCCATGACTTCCTTTTCCACTTCCATCAGCTTTCTAAACTCTGATTTTGGCACCAAAGCACAAACAAACACATGAACGATCTTGTTAACAACATCACAAAGGCTTTCTAAGGAGAGGGATAAAATCCAGCTCTCCTTGAATACCTATCCTCTCCTCCATCATCTATGGTGCTTCCAAACTGCTCCACTGATGTAATGAGGATTTTTGTTTCCCCTCTCTGGTAATGTCTGCTTCCAGGTTAGAGGTCAACCATGGAGGCCTTGGCCAGGTCCTTAGTTCCCTGGAGAATTCTCTTCATATGACCCACTTTCGATATCCCCAGATCCTGAGGAGAAACAAGAGTGCAAGTCAAGCATTATGAACTTATGACGCAATGCATTTAATGTGATTTAGTATGTCTGATATGAATTGTATCCATTCAAAACAATAGCTGATAGTAAAGTTAGCCAAAAAGTGAAAATTCACCCATAATCCACTCACCCCCAGACCAATGTAAAGACAAAATTTCATAGTCCACAAATGGTTTCCCAGATTGATTTGAAAGTTTTTATTTCACACCCATGATGCACTGTCAAGCCTGTGCACCCAATTTAGCATAGCAGCTACAGAGACAAGATTCATCAACAAAAATGGGGCAAATAACATCTTTTTTAATTGATTTGGGATCTTGGGGCCTCTGGTGACTTGGATTTTGCCATTTTATGTTTTTTCTTAAGTTGTGTCTTTACGTTTTAAAACATTCAGTTGTTTAGGACAATGCTGTCTTTCTGTGAAGCTCAGGAAATGTCTTGTGGACTACGAAACTTTCCATCAGCATGGGGTGAATAGACAATATGACTGAATTTTTCACTTTTGGGTGAACTGTTCCTTTGAGTTTAAGGCAGCCATTTGGTCATAATGGTTATTCAAAATCAAATGGAGAAAGATAAATGTTTTGCTTCCAGTGTCAATGCAAAATAAACTTGGCATAAACAAATGGAAAAAAAGATGCTCTCTATCATGATTTTTAAAATGTATTTATTTTATTTGGCCATTTTGACGGCCATTTTGACCACTACCACCTGGCCACCTAATTCTGCTACACTAAGATGGTGAACATTGTAAACATACTGAAGCATTTTTGCATTGTCAATGGGAGCATGTTCAAAATTGGAAACCATAAAGAGACAAATTTAATATTTATCTATGGTCATGTTGCTGTCCACCTGATGAATGTAAATACAATGCTCCCTATCCTGATAATTGCTCCCCTGTGTTCTCAAGCTTGTTCCTGCGGTGTCTGTCTGCTCATACAACAACAACAAACAAAATGAGCCTCTTTAAAACATGCTACTGTATAATGCTCTGTCGACCTGAGAGAAATAGCAGAGGTGAGAAGGATATGGTTTCCCAGAGTAACTCTGACTTGACTTGAAGCAACTTTCTGACATTTATAGTCATTTGACTCATTGTTAGTATAAAAATATGGACTATAGCCACTTCTTCAACTTTACACTAAAATGTAAGATAGACAAATGACTCCACAGCTGTCATCAAATTATCGATTCAAATGTTTGCCAAATGGCAATTGGTGCACGGAAGTACATAACATCACATTTTTCAAACTCTGAACACTGAAATCCAGTGAGCAGGAGACACAGAAAAACAGAACAACATACATCTGTCATTTGAATGAACTAAATCTGCTCTACTTTGCTCGAAAATCTTGTGCTCTTGTAGGACGTTGTTGCTCATATCAAGAGGCTGATTGAGAAAATAAGTTATCAGGGCTTTTAATCAAAATGTAATGCTCCAAGTACTACTTTTTTCAGTGTTGTCGAGAAAAAAGATGGCACATGCAGTTATTGCCCTGGTGACCCAGTGCTTTTGGATGAAAGAACAAACTGTGCTAACAGAGTGGTGTGATAATGAGTCCTAAAAACTTGAAATCATTTTGCATTTTTTCACATCTAGTTGCCTCGTTTCAGTTTTTTTAATTGGTTTTCAGCTAAATGTAAGAAAAAAGGTCTGCGGTTTCCACAGGCTAAAGATATTTACATGTTTTGTTCATTAAATGTCCCACAGTTTAATCATGGAGCGCCTATGTGTCTTAAAAACGGCGGTTGTGTCTAAGTGTCTAAACTAGACTAGAGAGGTTGTCGGGGATATTAAACGCCATCATGCGAACACGGAGACTCATCTACTCATTAGTCCGTCTTCATTGACGTTAATTTGTTACAAATTATTCTAACTCTGACTTTATAACTTTTACATTGATCAGTTTACAGAAAAAAATGTTTGGTAATTGTGTAGTAATCGCTTAGTAGTGGTGACGTTTAAGTCATGCAATTGCAGTGTAGTGTTTATAGCCAAACATTAGCTTTAGATTTAATTTATGCTCTGAAAATCTCAAAAGTGGTGTTCATCAGTGAAGATGATCTTGCTGAACAAATAAACTTGTTTTTGTCTCAGAGGTTATTTTCTACAATAATACAAAATCAAATTTAAAAAATTCCAAAAATATGTCATCCCTACACCTCTGGTTAAATGATTTTAAAGTTCAAACTGCCCTATATATTTTTCATGAAACTTCAAGGATCATCTGTTGTTGATGTTTATCTTCAACACTGCTGTGCAACACTAAAAAGTGCCAATGTGTAAAAATAAGTATGGAACTACGTGTGGTAGTTTCACAACAGTCAAGTTTTGGTAGCATAACAAATGGCATCAAACTAACATATGTTGTCAAAGCTTGACAATACCTGAAACTCCAGTTAAAAGAGAGCGATGGAGAGGATACCTTCTGACTTCAGAGGAGTCTAACCCAAAAACTAACCCAGACAGCAAAATTGTTGTGGCCCAGATCTGGCCATTGTTAAAATCATTGTTAATATTATTTGAACACCTGCGTTTTTCCTACTGTGAAAAATCAAAGATCACTCAGCAAAGTGAGGCTGTTTTGACAGTTGTAAGCTTAACTGAAAGATATATAAGTTGAATATATAAGTGAATCAATGAAGCAAAACACTGATGGAGTGAAGTGAATTTGCAATTTTGAGAGATCGATGCAGGGCACCTGCAACAGCTGTGCTGTCCCTAATGTGCATATGACCTGCTTCAAGGAGGCAGGTCATTTGAGGTCCAAGGACCAAGATCAAAAGTTATGGTGTGCCATCAGATCGTCAAAGACACACTCTGTGTTCTCCTGGTAAACTCATTACAATTTATTAAGCTGATAGCCTTCATTCATTTACTTTGGACAGTCTGCTGAATACTCCAGAGGTGTCATCTGGAACATTGCTTTAAAATATATTTTTATCAGTGCTTAATCCATTGAGTATTTTTGCGATTTATAATTTGGTCTATAAACTAAAAAGAGAGAGGAGCAAAACATTTTCCTGAGCCCAAAGTGTCATATTCAGATTCCTGCTTTTGTCTGACCAATGCAAAATCCAACAATATAGAAGACAAAGACAACCAGAAGGTACTGACATTTCAGAAACTGCAACCAGTGAATTTTGCCTGAAAATGACTTAAAATGAAATAATCAATTATCAAATGTTTTTGGATTATGAGTTGATTGACTAATTGATTAATTGAGTAATTATTTCAGCAGCTATAATACTATTTATTAAAACAGGAAAGCAAAACATCAAATTTGACAAATGATATGATAAATTGTAGGGTGATGGAATGAGGGGCACAGCTATAGAAAAAACACAGGAATGATTTGTGTGTGTGTGTGTGTGTGTGTGTGTGTGTGTGTGTGTGTGTGTGTGTGTGTGTGTGTGTGTGTGTGGGCAAAATTGTGTATTTTTTGTGTATTTTTTTACACCATTATTGACCAGAAGATATGTTTAAGTTAAAGTCAAGTTTAGAGGCAGATTTCCAATTGCACTGTTTGTCCTTGAGCTGTGGAAATGTGCTGATTATAAGATGCACCATGAGGCGGTCATGGGAGATTCTGCATCGATGCAGAGACAGAGCATAATCAAGAGTCTGTTTTATGAACTTGCAAGATCTGAGGAGGCACTGAGGCGATTAATGTTGTGTTTTTGTAATGTTTATGTTTTGAAAAATAGCTTTTATTTTGTAGCCTTCTGGATTGTGGTAATTGGAAGGATTTTCTGAATAATAGGGAAATAAAATTATAAAAAAGTGAAGCCAGTGAAGTCAAATATAATACTCAGTAGTGACCACAATTCTCTAAGAACCAAAGTTAAAGGGTTATTCCACCCGTTTGGGGAGTACTACTGCAAAAAAAAGTAGTGTAAAGCTTTTTGTGACTCCAGAAGTGCCCCATGTCATTCAGTTACTATGTTGCATTGTGGATAATGTCGACACAAGGCTACTGTTTTTTTTCAAAGTCCACTGGTGTGTATTGCACTCCCTAGCCAGGGAGAACTTAACCACCACTGGAGCCACTTTTTTTGATGTGTAAAACTGGTTGGAGTTATTCCTTAAGAGATTGTTATTGTAATCAGCATAAAAAATTCCAGGCTTTATCAGGCTTTACTTTCTGATCATTGTAATTCCATAGCAATGGTTGTTTCTTCATTGATTTATAGATTTAGGGCACGTTTACTGTATGTTTCTGTACAAATTGTTTCGTGATGCATTCAGGGTGCTTTTAGCACAGGAGTTGACTTGAGTCACTGTTTTGACGACTTGCAACTTGACTTGACATAAAATAAATGACTTGAGACCATACTTGGACTGTGAAGGTTAAAGGCTTGTGACTTGACCCAGGACATTTTTGTCTCAGATGACTTTTTTAAAGTCTGTCCATCAGCATTTGACTGTTTAAAGTGATGTGGAGGCAATATGTTTTTATTGAGAGGAAATTTAGAAAGTTATTTGTTTTTGTTTGAGTACTGTGATTGACTACACACTTTTTGAACAGGTTAGATGAATTGGTCAGTCATATCATTATTTGACAGGTAATAATACTTTGTCTTTCCTCTTTAAAAAGATAGGAGGCAGCAAATTGGACTGGCAAGACTGTAAGACTGTAGTATGTTTGGGTGGTGTGGAGGGGTTACTTGATTTAGGATTTGACTTGCCTTAAAGATCTGATCTGTACAATTTAGTGGCATCTAGTGTTGAAGTTGCATGAAGTTACAGATTGCTACCAACTGAACACCCCTTGTCTCACCTTCATCTGTGGTTGCTGCTAAAAACCTGTCGGCCCTCCCTCAAGACAGTGTTCGGTTTGTTCTTCTAGGCTACTGTGGAAACATGGCGGTGGACACTGTGGAAGAGGACCTGCTCCCTCAGTAAATATAAAAGGCTCATTCAAAGATGACAAAAACAGGACCATTCTTAGTTTCAGGTGATCATACACTAATGGAAAATAATTCTGAATATTATATTTTATCTTTACCAATAGATCCCCTTAAATCAAACACACTGGACGTTAAACTCAGGATTTGCTTGAAACAATCCTTGACTTGCCTCAAAAAACAAACTGAGACTTGCTTGAGTCTTGTATCAAATTAAGAAAATTGGAGAAATACAAATCCCAAGTATAAGAAGTATGTCCAACATGATGCCATTATACTTTTTTTGCTAGGAAGGGGGGCTCCTTCTTCACGGCTCTGCAGCCTGTATATGTGTTCATGCTTGCGTTATGGTTTCTTTCTCAACTTTCCTTTTGTATGTCAAAAAAGGGGTGGCAACGTCATTCCTGTGACAATGGTTGTATACACCTACAATTTAAGGAGGAAGGCATCACACAAATGTCACACAGATCTGAGCAAATTCAAGTGAAGATGTTTGAATGTGTTATTCGTGCAGCCTGTGCATTTGTGTAAAAACACCAGCTAATTTCAGTCTCCTGTAAACTCCACAGGACTCAAACCATCTGAGTTGAGCCAGTTTAAATATCACACCTACACTCACTGCCTGGATTTGTACTTCTGGCCCTCGACAATCAGCCCAGCTCAGTTTGGCGCATCCCCTCCCTGCCCTGTAGGCTTCCCCTCTTCAGCAGATACACAGTGTTAGTGGGTTACAGCAAGTCTCTTTCACCAAGCAACAATCAGACAGTAGAAGCCAAGCAGAGCAATGCAGCGCAGCGCAAGAGGTGGCAAAACAGGGAGACGTCTGAAAGATTAAAGAGCATAAGAGACACAGTAGAGCAAGAGAAAGAGTAGACTGTGGGTTGGACGAGAGGGTTCACACAGATTCACTGAGGGACTGAGGTGTGGTAACAGGCGTGTGTGCGTACCTTCAGGTCTCTCCTCTCCAGGTGAAGTAGCTCCGAGCCTCTGATGTCGTGCCGAATGAAGGTGTCTCTGTACTCCCCCAGACTCAGCTGTTCCAGCCAGACGCCCACCTCCTCCGTGCCCCATCTCTCCACTACACACACATACACAAACACACACAGAGACACACACACAAAGCAGAGCAGAGAGAGGCTCAGGGCGCCTCACAGGTATGCGCGCACACACTGCCACACACCAAAAACTGTTGCTCCCACACCTCACTCACTCTTTGTCTGCCTGCGGCATGTTACCATTCAAACGACATCACAAATGGGCACAAATCGTGGTAAATCATTGAAGGAAAAGAAGGAGAAAAAATGGAGGGAGAGCATCAGAGAGAAAGGGAGAGCAGTGGCGGCAGCTGGCGAAAGAGAGGGGAATCTGACAAAGGTCAAAAGTTGGTCAGAACAAGGCAGTTGCTAATGCCTTTCCAGGAAGGCTGGGAGCATGCATATCATCGACCAGTATCAGAACACACAGAAAAAGTAGGAGGTACTGGGAGGCGGAAGCCTGTGCAGGAAATACAGCCCAACTAATCAGGAACCAGCCCGTTATGAGAGGAAGGGCTCTTCAACCTGGTCTGATTGTTGAACCTACTCTTATTATCCCGAGTGTGTATATAAACATATAGCCACTCAGTGTGCAGCAACATCATGTCAGAGTGGAGTGTTTGGTCAGCTCAAACCTGACACTGACTATCATGCTCAATATGTAGCAAATATTTGATTTATGGCTGGTTTGTGTTCATATAAAATATTCAGTCCCTGCAGGCTTTCTCTTGGTGCAGCCTTGTTCTTCTCCTGCCTTTGCGCCTTCTGTAGGCATGTTGACAGCTAGACAGCAGCATGAATGGATGGGGTGGTATGGTCACACTGTGGGAAATAAGACCTCAAACACACACACACTCTTTTTTCTTTTTCTTTTTTTTTTTACCAAGGGATTACAATGCAGTAATAGCTTTAGTTAAGGACTTTAATGCGATGGTAGCATTGTGACGTGCAGTGTAACCATGACGACTTTCGGCGGAATCAAGTTTGTTTGTTTGTGTGTGTACATGTGTGAATGTGCACCTCCATCGTTAAGTGTGTAAAGATTGAGCACCTCAGTCAATTATACATTAAGCAGCTAATGGTTGTCGTATTTAATAATCTGCATATGTAATGTGGTTATTTGATCACAAGTGCAAAACGATTTCTGTGGCTGCTGAGATAACCTAAAAAAACTACATCCATACCATTTCAACTTCAACTTTACACCATGATTGACAATTCAGATCTCACCCAGTCTTGTGTGTAGAATTATTTGAAGCACAGTAAATATTTGAGCTTTCAGTTTGTCATTCAGCACATTTAATGCTACCGTCCTTCCCAATGAAAGGCAGCAACAATCATAAAATACTTTGAGGCAGACAGAACACGCAGAGTACTGTAAATATGGCAGATGGATTCCCCATCCTGAGCAGATGTAAGCAGCCTGTCTGTTGACTTCTGAGGGCAAAGTGGGCACAGCCCTACCTGACTGAGGACTCGTCTTCTTGGCGGCCTTCTCTTTCTTGAACTTGGGCACTATTCGAAACATGCTGCTGCGACTGTTCCTCTTGCCGTAACCCAGTGAGTGATCCTGGTACATAAGCACAGTCAACCTATAGCATTTCATTTAGCTACTCAGCTCTCCCGTTACCTGGAGCCATGTTACAATAAAGACATTCAGAATATGTGTGCAGATGGCTTTAAGTTATGACCGTCTGGAGTGCAGGATGTTGCAATTATTATGTCTTTCATAGGACTGCTACAAGTAAGGTGTGTGCACCTGTCCACCCATGTGTGAGTGTTTGCTGAGGCTGCTTACCTCCTCATCATTTGGCTGCAGTATATGGTAGAGCCAGGGGATCTCTCCCAGTTTGCCCAGTTCCAACTCCAAACTCTGCAGAGCATTGGACAGTTGCTCCTCCTCTGGCGGGTCCAGTTGCTGCAAGGAGGAAAACACAAGGCAAGAACAACAACTGTGTTGAAATCTGAGGTTGTGCTGATGAATTCTGGAAGGATGAAAAGGGTCTCTTTGTGTAAGCACAAACTTTATAAACACTTATTCGTCCCTCTGTTAGTTAAACTTAGAAATGAGCAGCTCCTTGAGTGCAGACAGAGAAGATAACTCCAGATAAGTGCAGGCTCCAACTGTCACTGCTGTTTATAAGCATGTCAAGTGAATTGTGTTGTTGCTTATAATTTATGTACAAAGATGTGTATATTCTGAGAAGTATGCCAATTTTGTAAGCTTTCACAATGTGGATGACTTTGTGATCAGCTTGCTTGGTTGATTTTATCTTAGGGCTTTGCCCATGTCCTGCCTATGAGTGCGTTTTATTGTAATGTCTAGTTTGCTGCAGCAGTTCCCTTCATGTGAGAGAAATTCCTCCCACAGGCGACAACACAGACATTTTAACCTTAACTACATGCAGCAAACTACAATTGGTCAGTACAAAAAACAAGACTCCGTATTATATTCAACTAGAATCATTCTTTAACCATAGTAAGGTTTCAATTATTACACGCAATATGTAATAAAGGTAAAGGCCGTCTGCAAAACATCCATAATAACTCACCAGAGAGACTCGGCCCAACAGAAGAGACTCTGTCTCGTTGTACAGAGCCTTGACAGTGCTGGCCACCTCTATAGCTGTGTTCCTGGTCAGACTCTACAAACAGGATGACAGTTATTCACACATCATACAGTACATACAAAAAACACAGTGCCGCATGGCTAAATAACCCCAACCATAACCTCTACTAACCTAGGCCTAACCTTACCCTTAAATCTAATGATTCAGGGGGACTTGAGTTCTGTTTTCATGAGGAAAGAGTGTCGCCCTAATGAGACTGTGTAAACAGATCCCCACAATATGAATTACACACACACACACACACACACACGCAGCTTCTGTGGACACAGCAATGGTGTTTAGGAGACCTGTAAAAAATGTTAATTATTGTAGTAAAATCTAATCAAATGACACAACACCACATTTCATTGCTCGACCTAGGAGGAAAACAACTCTGCGTTGTGTGATATATGATGGTAGCTAACCTCTGGGAACTTCGGGTGTGTTTTGTTGATGGCGTGGGAGGCAGCATTAACAGCATGAGCCAACTCCTGCTCTAAAAGCCCATTGGTCTTTGCAGCCTCGCATATCCTGTGATCAGACAGAGGGCATGTCAGAGGGCACGATTCATGTTAAATAAACAAAATGGCATTTTCATGGATTCTTCATCTATGTGTAAGAGCTGTGGATCCGTAGATATTCATGTAATTGAGAATATTCATGGCAGTTTACCTTGTAATGAGCTCCTCGGCAGCCCGGGCACACATCTGCACCAGGGAGGCCTCCTCCTCTGTAGCCAGATCCACAGACTGCTGTGGGTAGAGGTGAGGCCTCAAAGGAGGCTTATCATACTTCAGTTTGTCCTCCCATGACTTCAACGTGTTCTCAAACGCCTGCAGGAAAAAAACGAAGGATGACTATATCTATTATGTACAGCAATTCTTCTAAAACTTCATCCATTTACCATCGCGACTCTTACCCAGAGCCCAACCTCCTTAATTAAGTAAGTCATTATATTCCTTTAACATTATATTCCAGACACCTTCTGCTCCTGGCTGAGCCCCACTCCCTCTCTCTCACCCGGTCTCTGGTGAGCATCTGAGCTCTGTTTTTGTGCTGGATCTTGATGACTCCAGGCGGTTGAATCCAGGCCTCACCATCCACTTGAATGGGAACCCCCTCATCTCCCAGGATAGTGATCTTCACAGTTCGACACTGTTTGGCCAAAGAAGCTTAGATTAGATGTACATATTCTTTACTGTACGGGTCTTATCTTTATACTCTTTTTAGTCTGTATTCTCACCTGTGCTATGCGGTGGTGCTGCAGTTTAATGACTCTGGACACAGCCATCTGCATGCTCCCAAAGACAGCCACAACCTCGAGGATCTTATCGTCAAATGACGGGGCACAGAAGATCTGCACAACACAATAATGACACTCAGGAGCTGTGGGAGTAGTACCATGCTCAATCTGTTGATTGTGGACTGTATAACATTCTGTGGCACTAAATCCCAAAGAATGCCACTAATTAAATACATTAATAAATGTCAGCTGAATTTGTCAATTAAGCTTTTAGCTTACTTAGAATTGTTTTGTTTTTTTGACACTCTCATTTTTTTTCAGTTTTTTTTTACATTAAAACAAAAAGTGGGACAAAAATATTCCACTGCAGAATTTGATAGAAAGATAGGACATATGTGCTAAGTGAGAAACAGAAAACATAAGAAAAACAGTCACGGTTAGCTGTATCTATTATCCAGAACAAAGTACATACATTCAAATCTGTCAACCCTTATGCATCCTTCACTGTGTCATACTGCATTCAGTTCTCCCACTTAGACACAAAGACACCTTCTCTCATTCTAAGCCGATGGGTCATTGTCTCCATGATGCAAACTTCCCTTATGATCTCTAGCTGCTGGGTTGTAGTGGGTGTTTCAGCCTCGTACCTGTTTCTTGTAATTGCCTTTTTACATGTGACCAGTAACATTTTGGTTAAATATCTATCTTTTTCTGGGACATAATTATTCAAACGTCCAAGATACATAACTTTACATTCCCTGGTATTACATATCCCAAAATGTCTTCCATTATGTTATGCACATTTTCCCACAACGAGTTAAGTTTATGACACTAACAGAAGATGTGTGTGGGTTTGCTTCTCTCTCTCCACAAAGCCGCCAACATGTATGTTGGGAACCAGTTTGTTTACTCTGCAGTATAGGTTTAATGAAGCATTGGGTCAGGTTTTTCCATCCAAATTCCCTCCATGTTCTTGAATTTGTAGTTGTATGCTGCGTTTCACACATATCATGCCATTCTTCCAGAGTAATGTTTACGTTCAGTTCCCTCTCCCACTTCTGTTTAATGCACAGAGTAGAAGCAGAAACCAACTTAGCAATTTTAAATCTCTCTCTAATTTGTGTTGTTTGACAAAATCAAACCAGATATTCAGTGTGTGCAAAGTTATTGGATCGACCTTTTCCTGTCGTGACTTCATTAATTTAGCATTGCCTAGCATAGTGTACAATATTTTATCCGTGGTTTTTTATCGTTCCATACAAATCTGGAGATCATTTTATCACAGATTTTGAATTTTTCTTGTGGAATCCTAAAAGGTAGACACCGAAAAAAATATAGCAACGTAGGGAAAATGTTCATTTTAAGTACTTCCATTCTTGAGTTGAAATCTAATGGCAGGGTCGACCATCTGTCTATGTCTCTACTAATTTGAAGATGGATCTGGTCATAATTTGCTTTATAAAGGTGGGCGAGCTGTTTTGACAAAGTCATACCAAGATATTTAATAGTTTTTGATTGCCATTAATTGGTAGGTTCTCTTGATTTGTGGGGATGGGGTATAATTAAAGGTCAAGATTATTGTTTTAAGTTTACTTAGAAATGTACTGTTCCCTGACTGACTGGTCCCTAACCCTAACCCTGGTTCAAAATGAAAAATAAAAAAGATATAGAAAAAGGGCAGGACAATACATCAAAATTATCTTGTTATTGTGACATGAGACAATACAGGATATGGTCTAAGATTTTGTATATTGTAATGACTGAAGTGTTTTCTTTCTTCTGTTTTTAAAGGTCGCATTACAGTACAGTGATGTCATTTTTTGAACTTACCAAACTGCTCTATACTTGTCTTTACCCACTTAATCATTATATCCACATTACTGATAATAATAATTATTGCTCAAAAATCCCTTAGTGTGAATATGTTCTCTAAGTACCAGTAGTCATCTCTACAACATTGTCATAAATTCGATATAAAGGTCAACAATATCGTGATATTTGATTTCATAATATTGAGATATTGTATACTGTAGTCATGACCAATGTAGACAAAAAAATAGAGTTCTGTATAATCAATAGAAACAATTTAATTTTATACATTTGAACTCACACATAAAATTACACCAGCCTTGTCCTCTATAATTAATGTGACAGGGAGGGTTTGTAAAACAACATATCTGTCCTTCTTCTGTATTCATAAAAAACTGCCTCAAAGGAGACATTTTGCACTGCAGCTCAGTTTAGTTGGAGAAATGAATGGTTTCTGAGTGAAGAGGCTGTTATCGATCTGTCAGCTAACTGCCCTTGAAAAGGTTACAGTAATATGGAGTCAGCATCAGCCTAAGTACTAAGAGAGAGGCTCAGCAAAAAAACTGCTGGATAGGTAACATTTTGCTGAGATGAAATAACCAAAGCAAATAATGTGATGGATTGTCATTTGGGCCCCTGGCCACAAGATGGAAACCAAAACACATTCAGCAAAATGTTCAGTCCTGCACTTAGTCCAAAAGAAGAGGTAGTAAGATGTTCATCAGTGACAAAAGGGATATCTTTCCCTCTTTCATTAATTTTGGTGTTAATTTGTTTTTCAAGTATTTTTTCAAGCGTGGATCAGAACTACAGATCAGCTGCAGAGTTTATAAATGTAGGATGATATCACAAAACAAGTGGATCCATTCAATACAAAGACGAAATGTTTAGTTCACTGTAGGTCTGTGTTTGCATGTGTATTTGTGTGTGTGTGTGTGTGTGTGTGTGTGTGTGTGTGTGTGTGTGTGTGTGTGTGTGTGTGTGTGTGTGTGTGTGTGCACAAAGACTAAGCTTAACTAAATGTCCTCTACTAGTTGCAGTTTCCTCCTCTGGAGCAAAATGGTTGCATAAGGCCAAATGCACATGCTATATGTGTGTGTCCAAGGGTAACCTCTGCAGGGGCTCACTTAGGGGTGTGTGTATGTGTGCATGTTTGTGTATCTGAGCGTGTGCAAACTGACTCTAATCCCCTGTGCTCCCAGCCTTAAACAAACACGCACAAATATCTCTCTGACCACCCCTCCCCCTGCACCTCCAGGCCATCAGGGTCATGTTTAAGTAGGCTCATTGCACAGTTAATGTAAAAAGAAACAAGAGAGAGAGACAGAAACAGAGACAGAAACAGAGACAGAAACAGAGAAGTGAAGCATTGGTTCAGAAGTTGGGCTGATTTCTGACACTGACAATGTGATTCAAGTCACCTACAAAGAGCACTTCCAGCAGCACGGAACATTACACAGCATTCAGTGTGAACATCTAGTGTACAGGAGATGTACTCACATCATCCTCCTTGGTGCCGCCCCAAAAGTTGGTCCCGCCTGCGTAGCTAGGAATGTTTAACACTGCGATCCCCTGAAGGCTGGGCAGGGGGATGTACTGGCCATCACACTGGGAAAGACAACAACCAAGTTCAGCTCAGCTGCACCAGTGACGTAAAAGGTGCAGGTATGTGTGTCTGAAATCCAGTTCATCATTTACCATCATTTATGACTATTTTTACTTTTTACAATATGGTGTTTTAGGACCTGGTGTAATTTTCAGTTGAATGACTCCACTAAGTTAGATTCTGCCGTCCATATACATTGTTTGGTCTCGTCCTATAATTATAGGATAGTATTATGGCAGACACAAATTTAATCTAACCCAGTCACTTTTCCTTCTTGGTGTCAATAAGAATACATTAGACAAAATAAAACTAAGTTTAACTTCTAGGGCCCAAGAAACATAATTTCTTCCTGCAAGGATATCTATGAAATGGACTGCCTCTGAGGCCCCTATGTATCACATTGTAAATAATGAAATAAGCTTAATTGATCTGACAGATTTCTGGTAGAAGTAATTGGTTTATTATTTGTGTGTTGTTGGTCTGAGCAGTCAGAATCACTTTGTAAACACACTGAAGGTTTGAAATACGCTGGCCAGTTGCAGAACCATGCTTCACCGTACATCTACAACACTTTTATTCAATTGATTATTAAATATTTGTTTAAATGATTCAAGTGCTGAGAGGTGGTGAGTAACACCCTTATCTAAACCACTCCCCGATGTTTGCTGATGGGTCTGGCCATCAGCTGCCTGGGTCTATATATTTCCATACATTTCCAGTAGATGATTTTTTTGGGCAAGTCATACATATGGCATGACCTCTGCTGTTCTGTTTCTCACCTCTAGCTGGACCTTCTGCTCCAGGTTCTTGTAGGTTCTCTGCAGAAGCTCCTTTGTGCCCAACACACCATACCACATCATGTTCTTGGTACGACTCCTGTGCAGGAGGAGCAGAGAGTGACATTACATTTCTGGTGAAGAAGGAGAGGGTTGTGGAATTAATGGAGAAGAGCTGAAACTGTTGATGTCTCAGCACTGTGAGGAAAAGAACGGTTGTTTGACACACGACAGATAGATGGACGGATTGCAGCCACAGACTTATATTATATTCACAATATTAATGAGGTAAATCAGAAATATTTTGTCTTTTCCATTACTGAGAAAACAAGCTGTTCTAAGAGGAAAATAAGGTCCCAGAACACTGTTTGAAGCTAGAGAGGTGGCAGGGTCCGCCACACATAAACAAAATAAAACAGTATGAAACTGGGGTGTCCTTTAAGGTCAGTTTATTCAGTCATGGAAACAAAGAGAGTTTCTTTATTTAGTTTGTTTAGGCAGAAAAATAATCATTCAGTGAAGATCTTTCTCTTCTGATCTTTCTCCCCAAAACTACTGTACAGAGTGCACTTTTACAGAGTGAGAATGTGCCAAATGAGATATGTCAGCTTGACTAAACATTTCATATGTTGAATGTAAGGATGAATATGCACATTAGCCTACTGAAAGTCAGAGACTTGGGAGCTTGGACACTTTAATCACACAACAAGCTTTGTAAACACAAATGGAGGCAATGGATCAGCTTTCACTGATAAAAAGTATTGTTGGCTGATGGCTGACTGAATGAAAACAGCTGTTGCTTATGGCTGAGAGATGCCCGGGCGTACCTGAAATATGTCTCACCTGCATTTCTCTGGATGCTCCTCTCGCTTGTTGTTGAACTCCA
>CAEMYA010000076.1:207643-228534 GCA_903131615.1 Diplodus sargus | reverse complement strand
TTATGAGATGTGTGTTTATGTATGTTTACATATATATATATTTTTTTTAAATTTCATTCTACCCTTTTTGTTTTTTCTTTCTGCCTTCTCCTCCCTCTTTATGTGGATCCCCCATCCTCCCTTTCTCTGCCTCTCTTTTATCCTTCTACCAATTAGCTGATGCCAGTTTCGGGTTTTTGACAGACTCAGTGGGCTGTGTGTAGTCAATATGTGTCTGTATGTGTGTGTGTGCACGAGACCCCGCCATTGGATTCTGCATCAGTAATCCAATCACACATGCTTATCTGTGTCTGTCTCACAGGTGCTGATCTCCATCTACAATGGTTTAATGTGGGCTCTGGCAAGCACGCACACACGCACACACGCAGGCAGACACACACACACACACACACACACACACACACAGTCGTCATCAGATGCAGGCAGTCGTCATCAGATATGAACAAAAAACTCAGACACTATGTGAAGTGGAGAGCTGAAGTGAGCCTCAGCTTGCTTTGAAGCCATTTGCAGAGCTCTTCTTGTTCTGTGATGTCTGAGTGCTTGTGCTTTTATGAGATGTGACCATGTGTGTCCACAGCAAGTTGGGAAAGATTCCAATTATAATTCTTCTCACACACACATCTTGTCTCTATTTTAGGCCCTCTGAAAGGGGTGTGTCGACCTGTCACATACGGCTATTTTTAACCACAATTTACTGGAACATTTTTATGACCAGCACGGTGCTTATAAAGAAGGAGAATTGGTGTGTGTGTGTGTGTGTGCATGTTCATTATTGTGTGTATCAACACACTCTAGCTCCTCCCTCCTGCCATCATCCCTCCATGTGATAGAGCAGAAGGTCAAAGTTTAGAGAGCAGACTTAAGCCCACCAAACAAAACCTCATTTATTCATCACGACAAGTAACGATTGCTCATAGGTGCCGTTTGGCATCAACCTTTGACCGTTTGAGTGAGTCAGTGTGATTGCACTGTGTGTGCGCGTGTGTGTGCGTGTGTGTGCGCGCGCGCGCGTGCGTGTGTGTGCGTGTGTGTGTGTCTGTGTGCGGTGCCTACCATCTGAGTCAATGCTGTTGAGCGCCGTAGGGGGGATGATGGAGACTTTGCACTGACCTAGAGGACACTTGCGGGGGTACAGGTCCATACAGGCTGTGTGCACCTTGAAAAACAACACAATACAATGCAAACGTTCATGGATGATTTAATCTTTTCTCTCATATAGCTGTACAGCTACAATGACATACATTTCCCTTTGGTTATGTTGCTTTCAAAGAAAGACACTGCTAAACGATTTAACATGTTGTCAGCCTCACAGATGACTGCTTCATTGTCATCGGCTGTGACCTGAAGGTGATGGAGTGTCTGTTTAGCTTTTTATGTTCTATGGGTCAGGCCTGGAGTGTTGACCAGCATGAACATAACCTGGTTTGCTCCTGTTTCTACAAGCTGAGAAATATTGCTAAACTCAGTCCAATTCTGGCAAGAGCTCAGCTGGAGATGATGTATTTATTTCCTCTCATCTCGATTACTTTGTTTACTTCACCTGTCTTAGCAAGACTTCCATAAAACAATTAAAAGTGGTCTAAAATGCTGCTGCTAAACTTCTGTTGCCAAGATTCTGACCAAGTCTGCCAAAAGGTCTCATGTTATACCAATCTTTGACTCTTTACACTGGCTGCCCATCAAATTAAGAATCCAATTCAAGATCTTTGGAATCAAACTTAGAGCCTTGCATAGTCAGGAACCCGCCTACTTTGAAGAGCTCCTGCAGCCACATTTTCAGCCCATGTCCGTTTGTTAGTTGGTCAGCAGAATTGCACTATAACTACAGAATGGATAACCACAAAACTTGGATGGAGGATGGGTCTTGGCTCAGAGTAGACCCAGAAGGGTGGCTCTGCATAAAGGGATGGATGTTGGAATATTTCTTGCTGGCTTTAACATCGTTTTTCTACATTTTCGTTGCTTTTAGGGCCTATTGCTTTAAATCCGCTGCTTGTCCGCGTCACTCACCTATCCCTTTCTCTCAAAGAGAGCTGGCTGATCACCTGTTTACAGTGTGAAACCTATCAAACATGCCAGTGTAATTTAACAGGTGCAAGCAGTTATAAGCGTTATAATCTGTCCATATGTGACAGATGTCTTACCATAGCCTTGCACCAGAGGCAGCGCCAGTCCTGCAGTCTCAGTACGCTGCCACACGTCTTATCACACACGGCACACTTGGCACTGACCGGCAGGTTGCCTTCCAACCACTGGTGAGGCATGGCAATCTGTAGTTTGAAAACACACATAATTTAAGAAATGGGCAACACTTCACGTTGTCTACTTTTATAATTTCTTCTCACTTGTATCAATTGCCACTGGACCCAAATATTTTCTTCTTATGGACAACCCATACAAGTCAGTGTATCAGGATCTTATAGCACTATTCTAAAAACAAAGTTGACAAAGCAGAAACATTTGGTGGGCCAAATTCACCCCAATGGCAGGCCATCTCTGGCCTGCTGACCCACTTTGAACAGCCCTGGGCGATGGACTTTTTCCTGCTCCAAAGTGTCATTATTACAGAATATATCGATCTCTAAATTTCAGCATGTAAAAACCTAATGCATTACGAAACATGAATGCCTTTCAGTTAAGACTTAATGAATGAATAAAAGTTGAGACACAAACTTACCCCGTCCTCATCCTCAATAATATCCTTCCCTATAGAAGCCAGGGTTGTCCATTTACAGTTGTTAGTGGCTCTGACAGCACAGCGTTTATGGGCTTTGAATTTGCACACTGAAAAAAGCAATAAACACACAAATCAGTCTTATTTCCACTTTAAACAGCAGTTGACATTACTCAGAAGAGAAAGATCTTCAATGACTGAATAAAGACTGAATACAGAACTGACCTTAAAAGACAACACAATTTCATACTGTTTTACTTTGTTTAGATGTGGCGGACCCTGCCACCTTTCTAGCTTTAAACAGTGTTTAGGGACCTTATTTTCCTCTGAGATCAGCTTGTTTATTAACCTATAGAACAAATAATATTTCTGAGTTTGTATTATTACCTCATTAATATTGTAAATATCAAAATTCTGAGTTTGAATTTAATCTCCAAAACTACACAAAAAAGAATAAAACTTGAAACATAGTAAATAGCAATGATCAAATTGTGTTTGTAAATTCATTTCTAATGGTGTGAAGGGAGTGACATTTAGTGGTGGCATTATCTGAGATAATGTAACATGAATTTATAAAGTTTCCAGACTAATGATAACTAACGTGAAAAATGTCATAGATTTCCGCAGATTCTTTTTTGTGAAACACTGGACACTGATAGATGACTCACGAACAGGCACACAAAGTACAGTGTTCTAATGGATCAGGCTCTAATGAGATGTCAGTGGGTGTAATTGCTAACCTCCCTAAGCCTGTTCTGCACTTAGATATCTGACAGACAGAAGCAAAGCGTGAGGAATTAGCTCCACTCAATCCATTTATCTGTAACCAGCACCAGGAAGTCTAAGAAAGACCTAAACCATGAACAGGCTGATCCAGCTCCACATTCAAAGCTACCTGCTGTATGGTTTGGATTACTGTCTTAAAACCAGCGATGTCTCCGGGGTTCATAATATACGTATGTGTGTGTGTGTTTCTGTAGTAGCCGTCAGTCACTTTGCTCTGTGCAAAGGTGACCAGGTGAAAGGAAATGCCTGTTACATGGGATCAGTCCACCTTTAATCCTCAGTAGCCCATCCCAGTGCCTAAAGACATTAGCAGAGCAAGCAAATAAGGTCTAAGCAGACCACATGGTCAATACTGAATGTTTCTCCTTCCACTCGTTCATCAACACCACTCAGCATCCTTTATAATGACTGACTGATGAGAGGCCAGAGGTATTACAAGCATTTTTCAGCCCTTGGTTCTTTTTAGCTTACCCTACACCTGCCATTCCCCCTGTACATGTGGCCCTGTACATGTGGCCCTGTACATGTGGTGGCAGTTTTGATTTTGTTCTTTGTACAGAAGAGCTACATAATAGTAATTTAGATTGGGTTTTACTGCAGCCTGACCAATGTATTGGTAGGCAATATATTCATTTTTAAAGTTTCAACTCCTGCCCTGTCATATTCAAGCTAAGGCTCACACAGTATGTACGAGAAGCCACCCATGGTAATAGCGGGAGAAGCAATTACACAGCTCACGCATTTGACTTTAATTGAGGTTGCTCTGAATGAAAAAATTTCATGGAAATATAGCATGAATGTTTCCTGCAAGGATCGTCAGATGGAGATAACTCAACCCATTTCTTTCCATTAAGGATGAGGCACTTTACTTGCAGTCACCACACCCTTGTTTACACACACACACACACACACACACACACACACACACACACACTCTTGTCAGTAGACAGTCTACACAGATATACAAACTAAGTCAAAGTCATATCCGGGAGCAACAATTGATATTTCAATCTAGCTTACCGCTAAAAGCTGTTAGAGAGCATTAGCAGAACATTAAGAGAATTCAGAGGACATGATACCACTGCCTGTTAATGGCCAGGGTACCCTGAGCATTCACAAACCAAACTGGAGGAAAACACTTGTGAAGGCCTATGTGTGTTTGTGTGTGGGTGAAATAGAGACAGAAAGGCAGAAGAGTTTTGTGTATGTTTGTGGCTAGGTAGCACAAATCAATCCCCAGCGTCCATCCTGCACAGGAAATCGAAGGGAAATTTAAGCTGCGTTGATTGCTGTGAAACTGTTTGGCTGGCTGCTCTCGACTTTTAATAGAGGCACTCTCTTCCGTCTGTTTTTGCTCTCCCTCTTTCTCACAAACTTTTTCCCATTGTCATGGCCCATCATCCCCTTATCACTGTCTCTTATTAGCTAAACTCTGAGTCACACATCAGTAGGCTCCTCTTCGATTGCAACAAATCTGTACTCAGTGGGGACCTACAGCCTGAGTGCTGTATATCAAAACTAAATGTGAAAAAAATTAACATGCAAAAAGTTTGTCACCTCCAACATATATTGTGATTCTCGCCCTGGATGAAACACAATTGCATATGCCTATTGTTTGCTAAAGGTTTGTTTATGTGTGTAGCAGCTAGTTCATGTGATCTCTTGTTATCTAAACCTATTTAGATGCTGCTGTAATGACTTGGTCTGTTATCTGTCTTTTATTTTGCCTTCTGCTTTGGATATGAGAGGGTCCCATTGTAGAGAATAATAAGTACTGAGTGGAGAGGCTCTTACCGGCTTCACACGTACACACTATACCAGCACACATGCACTGTATGCACATTCGCACACGGACAGATGAACACACTCACAGGGGAACATTCGCAAAATTAGAACGGGAGGATATGCAGATGGTGCTCATTAAGGTCTGCTGCCTGTCACTGACATCCTATACCAGCTAAACGAAAGCAGAAAACAGTGTAAGCCTCCCATGTCGACCCGCTTCCCCTTAACACCTCACTCCACTGTTCTTTCACAGATAGGGCGAGAAGATGTAGCGTCATTCACAGGAGCCATTAATAGTTTTTTTTTTTCTGTCATGGTACATGGAGAGAGGTGAAATGCTAAAATAATATTCAAATAGCTTGAGTCAATGCTTATCTAAGACACAGCATGACATAAAAGCATATGGATACACACTGACATATATTCCTTAGTCTGTGCAGTGCTAATGGAAGTTCACCACTAGGTTTATCACCCCCCTTGACTACTTCAAGCTACCAGTTTGATGGTCGTCCCACTCCACGACCCAAAGCATTTGACTCCGGTATTAACAATCTGCTCCACTTGGACAGACAGGCAAGAATTTTCTCACTTCAATGACTCACAAGTCCTTACGCAACATAGTCATATATATTCCCAAAGAACATATAGAGCTGCCAACTCCCAGGCTTGCTGTACCAAATGACTTGCTGCAATGCTACAGTATGTCTGATGTTTAAACAGAGAGTAGGAGGTCCATCTCTGAGCCAGTAATGAGGTATGGAAATGAGCAAGAGCTGCTCCAAAAGGCCACGGATGGAAAGGGTGTTATGTAAGAAAACACATTCTGTATACTTGTCCAAAAACAAATTAGCAACTTGGCATTTGTGTGTTGTTGACAGAATGTGTAGTGTTATTGAGTGCTACCTACCTTCGCAGGAGAGGCCGTGTGACGTGACCCCGGACAAGCTATCTTTGCAGACGTTGCAAAAGGTGGGCCGTGCATGGGAGCAGGCGTACCAGTTGTGCATCCCTGAGAAATGTTCCACATTAAACTGTGCTGTCTGACAAAGGAGAGGTTAAAACAGGTTGGCAGCACTGGGATAATAGTCACAGAAAAGCAAGGACAAAATATAACATTTGACAAATGAATGACTACATATCACTTCAACTGACTGTTTTTATTCTATTTGCAAGGAACTCTGTTTCTTCAAGTTGTAATTTGTAAGAAATGGCCAGAATTCTAAGGTAACTCCAAAGAGAATCCAATTGCTTACTGCCGCTCACTTTACTAGACTTGTCCCTCTTTGCTATAGCTTTCTTTGGCTATAGCAACTAGCTCCCGTTAGCAAGCAGCTCAGTTAACCAGGGCTTATTGGACAGCCTCCATCACTACCTCAGATGACGTGAGGAGTCAACCAACCTCAGCTGCCTCTCAGTCAACAAAGTTGGCCACCAGGCTGGGACTTAACACTAACTGATCTGAGATCTACAGATGCAAGTTTCAAGACAGTACTGAATACTAGGGGTGGGTATTGACAAGAACCTCACGATACGATACGATACGTATCATGATATCATGATATTGCGATATAAATACAGATGAAAACACAAGTACCTGTATATGTACATCAGATGATATTGATCAGAGGACATATTGAGTCAAAACTATTTCATTCAAAACAGCCTCTCCATTTTATTAATTTCCGGGCAGTAATATTCTCTTTGTCCAGCTCGTTGTTCTTGCTATCTCTCTTAACTTTGAAGCAAAATCGATATTGTATTGGGTGGCAAAGTATCGCGATATATTGCCGTATCGATATTTTTGCCCACCCCTACTGAATACAGTACTGAGGTGATCTACAGCAGCTCTGACCATGACACCATGGATGAGAAGACAGAGCAGCCAAGGACAGGAGAGGTTTGAAGGCGCAGAAGAGCAGTGGGATCAGCAGCAAGCAAAAATGGCCCGTAGAGCTGTGCATACTGTAAAAGTAGGACAGGACTGGCTGGGGCTAGCTAGATAGCATGCTAACTTCAGACACGTATCTCTGCAACACAGTACATAAACGTCTTTGACATAACGTCAACACTGTTGTTTCTTCACAGTCTGTTAATAATGTAAGGTCATTTTTTTTGTGTTTTAAGCTAAAATTCTGGCCATATCACACAAATTGCTCCTTTAACATGAAAAATAAAAGTATACAGAAAAAGTCATGCAAAACATTTGTCCACCTGTTTCCAGCATTAGACATTACCAACACCTTTTGATATTAAGTTTAGTGATTCTTTGGGTATTAGCTTGCCATAATAAAAATTGTCTTTTCCCTGAGGTCAGGTTTTCCTGCTCTAAAGGAGTCCCATGAGGATACCTGGGAAACTGAGACAGGACGAACATCAGGTCTCTACTAGCTGACAGTTATTAGTGTGTTCTGCTGTATAAAAGTGACACCTGGTCAAGAAAATAAGATGCTTCTGTACACATTAGCGTATGGAGGGAGCTCACTGTGGAGCACAAGCTAGCGTGAGTACTGTGCACGTGTGGGCGTTGCGTCCGCAGCAGTTGGCATAGCCCTGGATACAGTTTGTGTTTCATAAGTACAATTCTAACAGGTGCTAATTAAATTGGGATGCTCAGATTCTTACAGTACTAAATGTAGTATGCTTGTAGAATGCAGCAATTAAAAATGATGTTGTGTTGACATCTTGGCAGGGGTGCGTGCACGTTCTTGTGCACACATGTGTGTACCCAATGGTGTGTGAGTTCTGGGGGAGCTGCTGCATTGCAGTGCAGTAAAGAGGTGAGGGATGGGGTCTTATATAAGATTTCCCTCCCAAATCAAAGCCATTAAAATGCAGTACTGCTTCCTTCCTGCGTTCCCCTTCTCCCTGCGCTGGTGCAACCCATCACTGTCAACACAGAGCCCAGATTTATACTCTTTGTGCATCCATCGCTGACAGCGGAATATTCTAAACAGGTACCGATGTTTTGATGAAGAAAATGGCAGTTTCTACATTTATCCAGAAACACCGTTTTGGATAACTAAGAGAAGCATTAAACTGAGCGTTGTTATAAGACACTGGACGGCAGACACAATCACTCCCTGTTTACCAGTGAGTCATAAGGGGTAAAAGACTCCCGCTGCTGCGGAATCAGACAAGTGCTTTGTGACAGCCAGCATTTGACTTTTCTTGTGTGTTTGAGTATCCATATACAAAACATATAGTTTTAACACAGATTACACTGTGTGTGTATGTCTGTGTGTGTGTGTGCGTTTTCTACTGTATCCCTCTGGAGTTGGGCACCTGTAACTGCACATGTTCATCCATGCGTGTGCTTGTGTGTTGCAAACTTGTTCATTTGGACATGCAACTCCTATTCCCGTTTCACTTCACACACACATCTGGGCTCATCTCTACTCTGCGTATACTTTTTCTGAAATAACCAAAACACACTCACTTAGGATACATTTACTTATGAGAACATCCTCAGGCAGGAATATCAACAAAACAACAGGACACGTCTGAACACAGATCTACTGTTCCCACAGCACTATCTCTTAACACACTCTCCTCGATCTCTTCAAACTCATATGGATCTGTCTATGTGTTGATTAGGAAAGGGATTCTTACCTCGTAGTGCTCTCTGGATTGGACGGACTTCAGCGAACTGATCCAGTCCTCCATCTCTTTCCTGTTCTCGGCACAGAGGATGAGCCTGCGGAACGGAGTGATCACCTGGAGGGAGAGTGCGTGAGTGAGACTGATACTGTAGCTAAAAAGAAAGAGAAATGTTTTTGGTGCTTTCCTCCTCAGCCTGCGGCGCCACTGAGGAAAGAGAGAGTGGTCCGCTCTGTCTTTAAGGGAGGAGAAGGATGAGAAGCCCCCTCCCTCTTTCTTTCTTTCTCACTCCCTCTCTCTCTCCCTCTCTCTCTCTTTCTCATTAACTCTAGCTCACTCATCCTCTAACACCTTCTAGTAAGTCTTTTCCTTCGCTCCAGCATTTTTTCCTCTCAGCCCTCTCTTTCTCTCGCTCTTAGCTCTTCATGTTGCTTTGAGGCAGATATATGCTGACAGGCGAAGCGCCTCAGTAAACGCTAAGAGCTTCTCTCCCCCACTGCCTCCCCCTCTCTTGTCCTCTCTCTGTGTGTGTGTGAGTGTGTATATGTGTTTAAAGCATAGTCTCCTGGTAGATAACCCTACAGACATACAGCACCCTTTCAACACCCCATCACTTATTGATGCTCCCTCATCTCTTCTTTCCCCCCATCTCTGTCTCTCTCACTGTGTCCTTATGTTAACGCTGTTCACCTCAGAGAGAGACGTGAGGCACACACACACACACACACACATGCACGCACGCACGCACACACACGCACACACACACACACTGTGGGCAATATCACACTCATAACTATTCATGTACTAGCAAGCAGTAATGCTGATGTTTATTTCCCTTCTTGAGGAATGCCATTTATGATTAATTATAGTCTTAAACAGGTTACCAAACACAGATGTCCACTTTTTAATGTCCTTTGTATTTGAAGAAGATTGACACAGCTTCTCGTTGTTGTATAATTCAAGTGGATTTTCTCATCAGACATGAAAAACGTAACAGATTTTAACAAGGTGCGTGATATTTTTGATAAAACACCAAATTTGCGCTTTTGTCAATGGAGTCAAGGTTGGTGTCACTGCAATGTTTATTTTGTGGGGCTTTTCTAAAAACACTAACGTGGTCAGCTGCAGCCCGGCTGATTCAGATCTGATGCAGGCCTGTTAAACATCCTGGAGGTGTGAAAAGCAACAGAGATCTGAACTTATGTGTGAATTTGGCAAACTTGTCCATATCTGTTGTCATTTTTTAGTCATAACTGCAACGTTTAAAAATATACAGGTATGAACTATCCAACACTTCTCCTGTGCTTATTTCATGTACTGTGTTGCTTTGCCAGCACTTTTGATATACCCAATAACGACATCTTGGACTAACTGCTAGTTTGGTGAAAACTGAAGCTGCCATTTTTTTTTTTAGCCTGGGGCCCAACGGGTAAACGTTAGTGAAAGTGTTGTTATGAATGAGAACAAAAGCATCAAACATGAATATTAGGCGAATTACATCTTTTAAATGAATTAAGTGGTGTGTTAACTAATGTCTGAAGAAGAGGGTTTCCACCCAGACATTGTGATTTGGTCTTTAGATGAGAACATAATAGTTAAAAAGTATGATGTTATCAGCTCATCAATTAGATCAATGATAGAATTCAAAAAAGACTTCATGGAGTCATGAGAAAAATCTTTTTTTCTTTTTGATTTTTGATAGTTTTGTGAACTTCTTTCAGTGGATAATAACAGTGCATTCACACCAAAAGCGTCTTGAGCGACTGCAGCAACCAGCTGCCATTCATTTTCAACGCATGCTGGCAACGAGGAGCGACCAGAGCGACCGGCGGCGTGAGTGATTTCTGCGATGCGATGCAAGCGACGAAAGTTGACAGACAATAGGCGACAGCCAATTGGGGGCTGATCTGGATTCCGAAGGCGGAAAAAGGCGGAAAATCAAATCAAAGAGAGGAAAACAATGGATGAGAAACCTTTAATTAAATCCCTAACCAAGCGTCATCAAAGCGGAGCTCCTGAATCAGCCTGTGAAATTCTCTGTGGAGATGCCGGGTTCTCAGAACTTCATGGACCCAGACGGACCGACGGCAACGGGCCCTGCGTTTCCATCGCGAATATGCCGATGCCACACAAAGAAGGTTGCCCAAAGTGCGATCCATGGTGAAAGAGGGAACCGATGTAATAGATGGATTTTTTACAGCATGTAGCTACTACAGTACTTTACAAGATGAGGAATTTGGCATTTTACTTTTATGAATGCAAATAACAAAAAAGACTTACAGAGAGCGTGATGGATTTCACATTTTCTGGTCTGTGTATTGTCTGTATTGCTTCGTGCTGTACGCGGTTAGGTGTGTTTCTTATTCTCTTCCAAAGTGCTCATTGATTATTGTCTAGTCTGATCAGTCTGACCATTTCAGACCAACTATTTACTGTAATGTGAAGCCATATATTCAGCTGATATGAGGTTCCTTCTATTCTTCAATTACACCCATTTTTGCAATAATTGGATAAATGTATGACTGCGCAATCCACACATCCTGTAGACTAAACACACATCCACACACAAAAAGATAAATATAAAATATAAAAATAAAAATGTATACATCCCTCCCTTATTCTGTCCACAGGCCTATTTAGATCAGCAGCACCTGAGGCTTTTACAAGGTTACACATCACTGTGGGTTTACATGTGTGCATTGTGTGTAATGCGCATACGTGTCAATCATGTTGGGGTATTTAAGATCATTTTCTTTTGATTCTGTTTGAAGGCTAACCATCAGGCTTGCAGACAAAGTCCTAGTAAAACAGATGACAAATCTACATTTTTGACATAGTGTATATAATATAGGTTTCTAGTTGGGTTGGCTTTTGCTCTCTCAGCCCTTTCTATCATTTACAGTGTGTCCATTCATGCATTCATGTGTCAAAGAAACATGCAGCAGCAAGATATCAGTCATATTCAGTAGAAACCTGTGACATAAAGGGGCACCAGCGTCAGAGGTGCAAAAAGGCCAAGAGGAAGGAAGCGGTTTGACGACTGCAAGTCGAGAAAATGTGGTTAAACCTGGACGCAATATCCCCAAACACAAAACATAAACTGTATTTGACAACCCCATCACAAATTCATGCAGCATAATCTTATATGAGGAAGATCAACAGTATTTTAGCAATTCTATCTATCTGATTTTCAGCTGGATTACACAAAACCTACAGAACAGATTTCCGCATGACTTGGGTGAAGGATGCGTTTCAGCCAAGAACAGACCTCATTAGCTTTTGGTGTGGACTTGGATAAAGAAACGGATCCAGGAGTGGTTTACTCACTTTCTTCAACGTTCCAAGATAAAATGTTTTTTTTACTTTTTCACTAATAATGCACAGATCGTGCTGAAAAAATCAGGCATATTTAAGTAACTGACTAATATTCAATGCGGATACAAATATATATACAAATCCAGCGGATATAAATGTGTTTTATTTGATACTACTTTAGGCTTGTTTGAATCAAAGGGGACTACTGGGCTCAACTGAGTGCCTATCTGTTTTCTGCCATATACTGTTAAATAGCAGCACAATGTGACAGTTGATGTGTTCTAAATTGTTAAAAAAGGCTTTTTTCATTTCAGCTTGACTTCAACATTGTTGCTATTCTCATCAACATTGTATTCTTCCACACACTATTGAGATGACAACTGCATCTGCATTGTTTTGTTGTTCTGGTGGTTGCCTGTTACAGATCTAGTGACCTTAAATTATGATTAAGCAGTTATGTGTGGTTTCAAATTCAGAGTGATACAGTGCTATCAAGTTTGATATTGGATTTGGCTAAATTGAATGAAAGGGGACTGTTGGGCCTCGGCCGAGGTATGCGCTCTACAGGGTGCCGTTGTAGTTTGTTATTAAATCGTTTTTTTTTTACGCAGTCAAGTTCTTACTATTGTAGACCTTGGATAAAAATCTGGTTACATCCTGAACAGCATAGCCAAGAAAAAAGGACTCAATAAAATAATCTCATCTCTCTATTAAATATGCTTGTGTGTTCTTATTGTCCTTTCCTTGACATCCATTTATATTTTAAGCTAATTACATAACAATTCCTCCTCTTTTCAAGTCCCAAATTGATATACCAGAGAGAGATTTATCTCAGATGTTTGAGTGTTTACATGTAACTCTCAACCAATCAGCCATTTACAATCCTTCCACATGTACGACAAAAGTAAATCTGTTCTACCCCCTTTTTCTCTCTTCTTTTGCTTTTCATTCCTCAGAGAATTGTATGTTTTTCCCAGCTGTTAATCACAATACAGGTTTTCACCTGGAACTGCAAGGATTAGTGTGTGTCCACGTTTGCATTGATGGTTATGTGCATGCACGTGGGCAAATTGATCCCTTTGGACATAGATCATCCTGTCTCTCTGCTGGTGTACTGTGTCCGTGTGTGTGTGTGTGTGTCTATGTATGTGTGTATCTTGTGTCTGGAACAGGGTAGTGATAAGATTGGTTGCCAGGGGAAACAGAAACGGCTGTTTCCAAAAATGGCTCAAGGCACCCCTCAAGTGTGGAAAACCTCTCTTGATGACTGACCTTCAGAGCTTAATAAATCAAATATGTGTGTGTTTTTTGGTGTAATGACAAGCAACAAGACGTGGCTCTTTGATTTAGCATTTAGCATTTAGAACTTTGACTGATGAGAGCCTGTAATCACAAGCCTCATTAGTTGTTATTGAGGCAACCACCAAGGATGAACCTGTCACTGTTTACACACACACACACACACACACACAGATCCTGTATCCAATGGGACCTGCAGCACAATAGCAGAGGAGGTGGAACAGAACTGTCACAGCTGCTCACTTCCTCCAACACACACATGCACATGCTGCCTCAGTTATTGTCTGCTGCTTTGTGTAAACAGTTGATATTAACTACAAAACAAATCAGAGCGCTGATGTACCGCGGATGCAAGTGCACAATTCAATGCCAATCTGAATTTCCTTGAGATTCATTTCATGGATTTAAAGTGGACAGTAATAAGCGAGCCAATCCAATAACAGTGAGTGAGTCAGGGAGAGAGGCGGTGTGTCCCTGCAGAGTCTGTAATGAGTTTAGGGGGTGGGCTGGGCTGAGTGCTCCCTCACGTGGACCTCAAGGTGCTCCCTCTCCGCACTACAGCAACGCTGCCTCATTGTGTAGTCACACCAATGAAACAACGGCATCAACACCACAATACATTCACAAATATACATGTGCTCATACATTTTCACAGCTCTGAGTCAAAACATACCCTGTCATGAAAAATGCACGCACACGGACACGTGCCTATCCACATGGGGCACAACTGTCTCATTTCTAGTTTGTTCACTATATCACCATCTAAAAACATCTTTTATTCCTATGTTAGAATGTTTATCCTTAAATTCACCATTTGGGAGAAAAGATAAGTCTAAAATGTGCAATGCACTGGAGAAAAGGAGTGAAGGCGAAATGATCCTCCTTCTCTAACTGCTGTTATTTAGTGCCTGTGTTGCTGACGGGTCCTTGGTCCTCTGTGAAAACACAGGCATACACATTACGCACGATGAGCGGACATCTGCGGAGCTCCTACATGAATGAACATAAAGCCGCTAAACATGTTAGCACTGGAGCATGAGCCAATCATCTGTTCAAACCATCCAATCAAACAGCACCAACCTGCACAGAGGACACCAGCAGCATCACTTATCACCAGAGGGACGACCGACACACAGACAGACAGATGACAATAGGAGACCAGACACACACACACACACACACACAGACGGAGACTGTTCATTACACTGCACAGTCAGAGCAGTGCTCTGCAATGCATCCTCTGCAGTGGTCTTTCTCTCTCAGTCGTAATCACACAGCCTGTCTGCTGAAGCCCAGTCTCCCCCTGTCGGTGTGCGTGACTCTGTCTGCGTTGAGGCATTACAGATTTGCATGTGTGAGAATGTGCTGCATGCAGGTGAGCTCTCTTCCAGCACGACACGTTACCTCCAGTTTTAGGTTTCACCGCTCAGCCACGTCTGTCCTGTCTTCGCTTCCTCTCCACTCTCCCTCTTTTCCTCCACGTCCATCTTTCCTCTCCCGCCTCTCGATGCTAACTCACACTTCGACCTCACTCTACCCTTCTCCTTCTCTTTTCCCCGGGAGAACGTGAGCGAGTGCAGTCGGCTCCGTAGTGACATCACTCCAGGATTTCCTCCACTGCACTACCTTGCCATGTCTTTTCCTTCGCCATCTTAAACTGCTGTGCAGTCATTCCCCCCCCAGCCCCTTACATCTCTGTGCTCTGCAAACAGATTTCTCAACTGTATATTGTGCTCACTTCCCTTTTCTAAACCGTGTCTCCCTTTAGGTCCTTTCTCCCATCCTTCTTCAAACCATGTTAATGGGATGCTGATTCTCATGACGACATATTAGAAACTCATCTTCAAAACTTAATCACAACATACACACACAGTCACAACTGTACACACACGCTGCACACAAATGCAGCAGGCACATGTCATCTTATTTCTGAATATGGCAGACTTTAAGCTATCCCAGGCACTCAGTGAAGCGTTTCAAGGCGTTGCTAAAAATAGCCTTGTGCTCTCCTCTGGGCGCTGCTCTCCTGCCTACCTCCTCCTCCTTCTTGTTTCTTATTATAGCAACACCCGGGGAGAGGGGAGACATTTATAGAAAGGACAAGGCACTACTAGCTCTTTCACTGTCTGTTTTTATCCTCCCTGTGCATAATACTCATCTTTATCTCCCTTCACCTCCCACACACGCTCATCCAGCTCAGTCGCTTGTTCTTCTCTCCAACAAGCATCCATTGACAGCAGCATCACTTGTTTTCTCCCACTAGACGTGCCATGACGTGCAGCGTGTGACTGGGTAAAATGTAAAGTAATGCTGGGAAATATTAAAATATCAGCATAATACAATTATGACCGACTGGGTGAGTCATTATCCTTAAAGGGTAAATCCTGTTTTCTTGTAAATCCTGATGGATCTCCATCTGAATGTTCTCCACTGTGACGGAATGCATTCGAGCAGTCCAGCGTTTATCAAAAAACACATGTACCTGCTGTAATTATATAGTTAATGAGAATCATTTGGAGAACTACGAAATTTAATTGAATTGTCAAGTTACGTAAAATCACCCCAGGGACTTTAGTGCTGATGATGGAATCCAGTCAAAGGTGGAGGTCGGAATTTCCGAGATGACATTTCCAGGTGCACAGCAGTGCAGCCCTCTGGTGGAGTTGAACAACAGAGAGTAGGGAAAGCTACGCAGGAGAACTGATGAATAAACATTATATTTCACAACCCATTTTATACTCAGAACAGAAATCCAGTCCATTCACTAGCCTAATACAAATCTGTAAATACATCCCACCTAGATATCGCTAAATAGGTGCTTTTGCTTTTTGCGCTGACAACAAATCCTCTGCCATCCCTTCGTCAACACTCTTTACTCTCAAGGAGACGTTTCGTTGGAGGGATAGTTCAACATTTTGGAAAATACACTTCAATAAATACACATTGCATTTTCTACCAAGAAATAATTGAGAAGATCAATATCAGTGCCATGTTTTTCTTTAAATATGAAGCTAAATTTACCAACTGATTAGCTTAGCTTAGCATATAGACTGGAGACAGGGGTAAACAGCTTGCCTGGCTCAACCAAAGGGGCTATGTGCCCAAGTATCTCTTGGCCTCTTGTCTCTGTTGGTTGCCCCGCAACTGGTCCTGGCCAAAAATGAGTTTGTCACATTGCATGAATGAATGAATGAATGAGTGAAAACAAACAAATTACAATATATTATTTGGTGAGAAGTAGTGGGGCTGGTAATCAAACTTTGTTACCTCTGGTAAAAAATGAAGCTTGTGTCCTGTAAACCGCCCGCTTGTGACAACTGTACAGGGACGTTTTTTATATAACTACTCAACACTTACTGGCTGTCTTGTCAGCCAAGTCTTTGCCCATTTTTGGATTGGCTGGGATTTAGGTGGAGTGAAGCACACTGGGCTTCATAATGGTTAGTCAGAAATCTATGGGTGATGTCACTGAGATTATATCCATATTATCCGCAGTTATACATGGCTTCAGGCTGTAGTTTCATACTAAACAGACAGACATGAGACTGGTATTGATCTTTTGATCTAACGCCCCCTTCCCTGGAAAGAAAATAGTCATATTTCCTGAAATATTGAAGTATTCCTTTCAGATAAAACCAGAACACTAATCCATGACTATCACCGTCCACGGTCTCATTTTTAAACATCCCTCTGGCCAACAAATCTTTTCAGGACATCAAGAAACTATTTCCATTGTTTCCAAAACTCAACCAACACATACAACAATAAAGAAAGTCTCACCTTCATAAGGACAGTGAATCCGTATATATTTTTCAATTATCACAGCAATAGATTGCAGCGATTTGTGAATCTACAGAAGACTGCATACCAGACATCATGCGTATCTTCACACTGTGACACACTCAGTCTCACTGCCCAACACGTGCCTCAGACTGTGATCTCCTCACTGAAACCCTACGTGTGTGTGTGTGTGTCTGTCTGTGTTTGTGCATGAGTGCATTTACGTGGTAATATTGCAAGATGTACTCACTGTGAAACTGTTGTTGACATTCTTTGTGCTGGACTCTGCAACGCTGGCATCTGATAGGTCCACCTCGTCAAAGATAAGGGACTGCAGAAAGAAGGTGTGGGGAGAGAGAAAAGAAGGAAGTCCCAGGAGGAGCACAGAGAGATAGAGGGCACAGAAAGGAACAAGAGAATGAGACTTTGAACAATAATTTCAACACTGGGTTTAACTTAGCTTCCTGTAGCTTAGACTGGAGTAAAGCAAAGCAGGCCTAAAATGAACAGGTAAAACGTATCAATACAAAATGGAAACTAATGCAAGAGTCATGACAGACATGAAAGAGCAGCATTTCAAATGACAAAAATGATGATCCTGATAAAACACAATGTTGCATCTATTTTTTTGTCTACCATTAGAAGCTACAAGCTTCAGATAAAACATGACCTCCCAGATACATCTCAAAGCTGGATGATGGCCCTAAGTTAGAATGTTCAGCTGCAACTTAATGACAATGAGACAATGTAAAGGGAAGCTCGAGGAACTGCAGGGTTTAGTAAAACTAAAGGGACCAGCAGACATGCATTCTGCTGCACCAGAGCAGGTCATGGAGGGCATTTCATTATGCTTCAACAAACCTATACTTGGTGGATGATTTGGTATATTTATGATGTGTAAGATAACACTTTGCCTAAATAAGAAGCATTGTCATCCTGTAAGACATGTTTATGATCATCTTCATACCTAAATATTTTCAACTCATATGCAAAAAAAAAAAAAAGATCATGTCATTTCTTACTGGTCTGATGAAGTGAAACTAAATCAAAACATCAACCAAGAGTACCAAGAGTAAGTCAAATTATGTTTTAATCATCTAGTGTTAAATACATTCCTGGTGAGTCAATTATTATAGTATTTTTATACAAACTGTCCTTTTAGATATTTTCTCCATATTTATTTTCGATGTATTTTACAGGTGATTTAAGGCTGACTTGGCATCTGATTTCAGATAAAACAGACTCTCCTGAAACCTGCAGAGCATTTCAGTTGAGACATTTACATTTAGGGCAATTATCAGATACTTTGTCCAAAGCGACGTGCAGTAATTCATACATACATTGGTGGCTACCATGCCAGGTGCCAGCCAGCAGGAGCAGTTTGGCTTTCAGCATCCTGGACAAGGACACTTCAACATGCAGACCAGGGGAATCAAACCAGCGACCTTCCAATAACAAGACGCTGGCTCTACCCCTGAGCCACAGCTGCATGAGACAAAACATAAACCTTCTTCTTCATGTCCCTCTATCTTTTCTGTTTGATGCCATCTTCCTCTATTGAAACTCAGCTGTACCTTCAAATCATCGAATCATCAAAGGAACCAGCCTGATGCTCAGACTCATTCATTCTTTGAAATGCTGAAAATTCACACTCAAATCTGAAATGTGACCAGGCGAAGGAACCTCTCCATCGTGTCAGTGAGAAAGTAAGCATTATATGCATTTAAACATGTGATATATTGTGTATCGACCTACATAATTCTCTTCCTCATCTGCTAAATCAAACAATACATTTCTGCAATTTCTTTAGCAACATACTCTAAAAGTGAAATATTATTACCACGACTTTATAAAAAACATGTTTTAGGAGTGAAATGATTGGATGGACATACCATTTACTTTGCTTTTACGGTCTACATATTTTTGTCTGTATTGTTTTAACTCTATTATCCTATTAGGGCACTTATAAAATGCTTTTATATTACATCCACTTTAAGATTCTGAGGTCTGGAAGAACAGAAGCTAATATTTAAAAGGCAAGCTTCCTGTTTGTCTGCCATGCTTTTCTTCTGGCATGCCTCACACTGACAAAGCCCAAGTAAAATCTTGACATTTCTAAGTTAATTTAGTTTATTTAGTTACTGTACAGAAGCAATATTCTCAAAAAGTGCATTTTCATGAGAAAAACTCAATTCATATTTGATTTCCCTTGCAGTGACTGGGTCTGAGGGGTTAATAAAACGTAGAGGAATAACTGATGGGTCAGAAACATTCTGCTCAGGAACAATGAGTCCTATTTGTCTGGCCCTTAGTTTGACCAGTCTGCCAGGAACACAGCTATACTATCAGCCTACGCTGCAGCGAGGATTTCCCTCTTGAGTTTCTCTTGATTTGAATCTGTACCTAAATGAGAACAGTGTGAATAACAGGACAGTGAAGGTTGATGTGTTTTTATTGAATTTCTATGTGGTGGAGGAGCTGCAGCCAACTCTATGCAATATAGCCAGCAGACAGACAGAGGGGAGAGCCAGAGTCTACACACAGGAACATGATATCCTAACAGAGCTGTGATGCGTAAGGCACGCAGCTGAGCTCTTAAAGGGCCACAGGCCAAAAACCTATGTCGTCAAAGGAATGCCCTCTGACTGTGTGTGTGTGTGTGTGTGTGTGTGTGTGTGTGTGTGTGTGTGTGGGAGGAGTGAGCTGCTGCAGCTGTCAGAGGGAATGCCCAGTTAACGATGCTCTCCCAAGGCCTGACTGGAGAGGGACACCAGCCGATGCTTACTGTGTGTGTGTGTGCGTGTGTGTATGTGTGTGTGTGTGGAAGGAGCATGTGGTTCGGCACTTCCACATATCCCTACGAGTGCGTGTGAATGTGTGTATGGAGCGTCAGCCAAGAGGGCCAGGGTATGAATGGCACGCAAACACAAACACTGCCCTCCTGTTACAGCGCTCTTGGCTGCTATACCGTTGCATCACGTGTGCATATGTAGGGGTGTGATTACATTCTACAGTTCCTTTGTCACACTCCTCCCTCTCTCTCTCTCTCTCTCTCTCTATCTCTCTCTCACTCACTCACCACCCCAACACACACGCAAACTTGCATGTGCGGGCACACACGCTCAACTGTCTTGAGGGAAGCTGTAATGAAAGCTGACAGTGAATGGTGGACAAAGGCAAGCATCCAGAGCCTCTGTTACCCATAGATCCACAGCTTAGCTCAGTGGCTGCATCTCAGCAACCTTAACGAGCCTCCTCTCCTACTTCCTCCAGTGCTTCTCTCCTCTACATCCTTCATTTTACAACAGGCCACGTTGTTATAACATGTCACCTGACATCTTTAATTGGCTGCTTTGTGTGTTCTGAGAACAGGAGGAAGAGAGGATGAGAGGAGGGCAGCTTCCATGACGGACTGCAGTGCTGAGATGTAGCCTCCCTGATGGATCAATGAGGAGGTCAGGCTTCCCAAGCACAGGGCAGCACAGCCAGCCAGGCCACCTGGGAGACACCAGGGTGGATGGACATGTAGGATATGGACACTTAAATATCGAGTCACTGTCTGGCCATGACAAAGAGAACTCACTGATAAGTTTCCGGTTATGAATGACTACGCCTTATCATAACAGTTTCAGATTTAAAAAAAAAAAAAAAA
>CAEMYA010000076.1:168300-207622 GCA_903131615.1 Diplodus sargus | reverse complement strand
AAAAAAAAGAAAAAAAGAGGTTTTTCCAGCATGGCCATCAAGAGACTTTAAAGGAACAGTTTACCCAAAACTGAAAATTCAGTCATTATCTACACACCTCCATGTGGAAAGTCGAGTTTTCGTAGTCCATAGAAGGTGGAGCTTGACAACAAAATAGTGTTGCAGAATTCTCCTAAACAACTGAAGTAGTTTGGGACTTCAAGTCACAATAATAAATTAAATAAATACCTAAAATGGCTCCTTACAGCTCACCCAGCAAGTCTCCTGCAGCCCTGAGATCCCAAACTGATTTGAAAAGACAATGGTTATACACTTCATGCACGATCAACTCACTGTAGAAAGGTTGTGCACCGATGCTTTTAATTTAACAGTTAGAGTGAAGACTTCGGTTGTAAAAATGGTGTAAATAACGTCTTTTAAAAGCTGTATGGAGCAATTTTATGATTTTTTTTTTATCATTTGTTTTTTTTTATGTTTTACAACAAGTCCCCATCTAATTCAGTTGTTTAGGATATTTGCTGCATCACCATTTTGCAATGAAGCTTCAGAAATGTTTTACTACAAAACTTCACCTGACTTTTCAACAGCATGGGGGTGGGTAATAACTGAAATATCATGTTTGGGTGAACTTTTCCTTTAAGTTGCAGGCAAGGACAAGCAACACACAAAGTGTAAAACAATAAAAGCCTTATAAGTTTAAATTGATCCAGGTTTGGCCTTATAGTCTGTCCACATGTGTTTTAGTACCTGTAGTTATATAAATATTACATACTGTGCATTCATGTCATATGGTAATAAAAATGTTCTGGACTTGCAACAACTGTTTTCCTCCTCCAAAATTGTTGCTGGAAGAGCTTTATTCCTTAATTCATGCACAAAATGACCTCCCCTCTGTCAGAGTGACACCCTCTATGTGATTTTGCATCTCTTCTGTGAAATTTTCAACCCACAGAGTTGCTCTATTTTCCATGTGAATACAGTAAACCTGTCTCAACCCAGTAGCCCCATATGTCATGAATGCAGCACTATCATGTACAGGTGAGAGGGTAAGTAGGGAATGGTGAAGCTGTTGCAGTGGTCTAGCCCCTGGCCCCTGGCTGTGCTGTGCTGACCCGAATTCTCACTAGGCCTTCCTCAGATCCGCTGGCACCCAAAGGTGGGGGGGAGCGCCGTGCGCCTGTCCAGCACACAGACAGAACTCGCCAGCACACGCGACTCCTGGACACTCTGCGCAGCGCCCGCTCCTGCCAGCGTGCCAGGGCACTGCCAGACTGGTGCGCGTGCACACACACCACACAAACAAGCACACACACACACGTGTTCCAGACCAGGGAGGATAGGTTAGAAGCAAAAGAGATGTCAATAACAGTAGAGAGTTCAGAAGTAAATAACAAAACTGAACACAGGCGAACATAAAGCTTTGGTATAGCTGAAAGGAACAAAATACAAAGAATATATTTCAATCTAAGAAATTAAGGATGGGAAATAAAAGATACAATGAAATTTGAAAAGATCAGTATCAAAAAGTAACAAGATTAATAAGAGTGAGCTAGAGTACAGTAGATGGACTGCCTTTAATGTAAAATTAATTTAAGGCTACAGTTATCAGCAGCAGGTTAGCTTAGCTAAGCATAAAGACAGAAAACAGGGAAACAGCAAGCACGACTCTCCAACAGGAACAAACTCTGCTGAGCAGCACCTCTACAGTCCTGTTGGTTTTGCTAAACTATCTTTTAATGAAGTCTTAGTCATGTTCTGTATTTGTTATCATATTTATTCAAACACCATCCTGTTGTTTATTTAGTCAAGTTTTAGTCAATTAAAAGTCTCAGCATTTTAGTCTTATCTGAGTTAAAGAAAAAAACTATAAAACTATACTTTAACAACTATGTTGACATCTCAGTCAGTGTAGTCAAGCTAAAACATTTAATCCTATCATTATATAATGAAAAGGTTTAATGACTGCACCTTCAGCTGCAGGGAGTGTCTGGTCTATTGGTCCGATGGTATCAACATAAGGAAAACATCCACAGTCATTTTAAGTCAAATTCATTTTGATGATAATGTGAATGACAAATAAACACTTTGGTCGCCAAACAGTCACCAAATATGTTAGCTGTTCAGATGAAATGCACCTTTGTTTATTTTTCATATTTTATAGTTTGTTGATTGCAAAGGAGCTCTCAGCTAGTGCTGCTGCTTTAGATGAACTTGCAATCTAGCTGAAACATCAGCATTTCCCATACAGTAGCCGACATACTTTCTCCACGTCACATCATGTTCACATCTGCACCCGCCCCCAATCTGACACACGCGCACGCACACACACACACACACACACACACACACACACACTGTCCGGTGTATGACAGCAGATACTTGCGTGTACTAACAGAGATTATCTCTCTCTCTCTCCACACACTCATTGAGTCCTGCAGTGTGTTGCTGCTGTGGTCCTGGCGGCCGCAGTACAGAGGAAACAGATCTAGGTCTATAATGTTTCATTTGCGCTTTTTTGGTTGTAGAAAAAAAATATTTTGCTAACATTTTTATTTTTTAAACTACATTTTAGTTTGAACAATATAAGCTGTAGACATAGTCACAAGTCAAGCTGTCTTGTAACCATTTTGTCTTACGCACGATAAAATGACACTAATGAATGGGCAGAGGCTCTGGGAAGTTGCTGGTATCAGTAAAGAGATCAAACCAATTTCATTTACACAGCCCTAATCACAATCACATTTCCTCAATGGGCTTTACAATCTGAACAGCGAACGACATCCTCTCTCCTCGATTCGAGTGAGGAAAAACTTGCCATGTTGATGGAAAAAAAACTTTTAACGAGGTGAAAAAAAGGCGATGGAAGAAACCTCAGGAAGAGCCGCAGAGGAGGAGTCCCACTCCCAGGACGGACAGACATGCAAAAGATGTTGCATGTACAGAAAAAACCAACAAATCACAGTTTAAAAGTTGCATTGACAGACTATCTGATACAATTTATAGTAGATAGCCTGCCACATAACACCTGTTTAAACAACGTTTTTATGCGTCTCTTTCTGTATACATTACAGATATTACATGGCAGTGAGTGAGCTGTAGAGGTGCTGAGAGGTGCCTTTGAACAGTGCCAGCATTTTGCCCTGTTTCTAGTCTTTGTGCTTAAGCCAAGCTAACTAGTTGCTGATTGAGACTGAGCCTGTAAAAGCTTTGTCCCTACACACTTAACGTCAATTCTGAGACAAGAGGACAGACACTGAAGATCAGCACTAAAGGTTTGGCAGCTTTAGCATCTAAACTAATGTAATTTATAGTCAGAAGGCTTGAGAGCGTTTATCCTATCCACCTGTAGTTGCTTGTGTACATGTGTTGCATGGGGAAAACCTTGGTAAGCTTACCTTGGCATCTTTGGCATAATAGAGAGTTCGGCCTCTCAGTTTGAAGTAGCGTTTTTTCCACCTCTGAAAGGAGCTTGTCTGTTTCAGCAACAATCCCTCCTTTATACTCGTCTGGAGGGAGAAGAGACACAACAAAAATTAAAGGCTGTTTCACCAGGCCTCATATCAGTGAAAGGTTCCATCAAAAAATCACACAAAGCCTTGGTCTCTCTCTCTCTCGCTTTACTCGGCATGTCACTCTCACCCTCTAGTATTTATCTGCAGGAAACTGTCAAGATGAAATGACTGTTTTTGTGTGTGTGTATGAGTGAATCTGAGCAATTTTATGCATGGGAGGCAAAGAAAAGTCCTCAAAGTGGAGAAGAAAGGAAACCCATTTACAGACACACACACACACACACACGCACACACACACACACCACTATTCATTTCTCTGAAGAGCTACAACATCACTCTCACTCAACCCTTTCCCCTGGGCCAGAGAAAAAAGAAGAAAGAAAAGGGAAGGAGGGGAAGGAGGGCATCCCATTGACTGCGTCTGCTGCCGTGGCCAACTGTTGAACCCAGAGGAACTCAACACAAATATGTCGTCCACCATGCAAGTCCGATAGAGACTCACTTTGTCAATGTTCTGCACACCAAGCATTTCATGGTTATTTTGAAGACAGTAGAGGAGGAGGAGAAGAAGAAAAATGCAGTGCACCACAGGTTAAGAGGGAGCAGATGGGAGAGTGGCTGATTTATGAAAAACCTAAAAGAATGATGAGAAGACCGACAGACAGAAAGAAAGAAGTAAGGTATTCCAGTCTTGTCGCATCAAATCACACCAGCTCTCCATGTGAGACACAGTACACACACTCATCATCATTACGACCACCATCATCTTTCACGCATTGACACACACAAACACACACTGGGCACACAGAGCAAATACAGTGAGACACGGAACAGTGGACGTGGAGAAGATAAAACACACACAAACGCACAGATGGAAATGCTGTGCGGAAGAACATCATTCTCTCTGGGCACACAGAGGAGAGGTGGGGCATGCACACACACACACACACACACACACACACACACAAACACACACACACACAGGCTATTAATAGCAAAGGAAGGCTGTTCTCTAAGGGAAGAATTACAAACAGAGACAGAGGCCTGAAGCTGACATCCTGCCCACCAGCTGTGTCAACTTAAACACAGAAAACACTGAATACAGGCTCACTGCGAATACACACTATATATATACAGATACACATTCATGTCATAGTGGATGATGATATACTGAGCCATAATGGAAGATCACATAGATTATTACTAAAGAGAGGAATTTGCTAGGACAGGAGTGTTAGTGTTACTGCTTCACTGAAGGAGTGGTTTTTAAAGGCTCTTTTCACTAAAATGTCAAAAACATATTTTCTCAATTCCACATCGGGATGTCTTCATCAATGATGTAGAAGTTAGTTATAGAAGTTATATGCGTCAAGGTTTAGGGAAAAAAGACAGCAGCCTGTTGAGAGTTGAGCATGCATAAGTGCTGCTTTAACAGAGCAAAGTGAATAGTATCAACAAGCCTTATAACTCCAGCACACAGCATAACATCACACCAGAAGGCAGAAATTTAGCATGAAAATCAACGTGTCCATCTGGTTGTTGTGTTTTCATCACAGCTGATCAGAGCTGGAGCTGACAAACATTGTGACTACGAATCATTGGACCCGGCAGTGAAAGACGATGGCACCCAAACACCAGTGGGTGTTTTTTGTCCACTGTGGATTGGGTACAACAGTGAGGTCAAAGTCTGTGAAACAATAGGTGGAGGTGTCGTCTTTGGCTCAAGACAATAGTTACATTTTTCACTATTTTTTAAGTTAGAAAATCATAAACCAGTTCATCTTATAAACAAAGAGTTTGCTCTGGATTACATAGTGACAAATAGTAGCTCTGGTGAAGGTGAAGCGTCCCTTCAGAGACACACTCCGGCAATGTTGTATTGCACTAAGCGACTCGACCACCTGTATGTATTTTGTTGAGTTGTGTATTTTCATTATCTAAAATGTTTCTCACAATGATCAAATTCGGATTAGTTCACGTTTATTTAAGTTAATAATGCATTTTAATGTGGTCGCCTGTCCCGGTAACTTCCGGGAGAGAGTCAGAGAGTGAGGAAGTTTTCCAGAGAGACTAAGCGAAATATCACACATTACCTCACCAATTCACTTTTATGCCTAGGACACGTCAATAGAAAGATTGTTATTTTATGGTGTGCTCACCATTCCCATAATTAGTTTTTATTTGCGTTACTTGTGCAAGTGTTAATGTGTTCCAAACAGCTGATTAATTTACTATAAATTCGATATAAGCTTGCGCGCAACAGCACACACCAAGGTGTCTGTGTGTTTGAATTCAGGTCAATCACTGACCAGAGACTCCAGTTCTCTCTCTTCTTTTGCTCCCTCTCCTCTCCATAACACACTGAGCATCGTACTTCTCAGATACAGCTGATACAGCTGTCCACCTACCTTAATTCTCTGCTTCCCTTTCCTTAGTTATAGCCTGGAGACCATATCGATGGGGTGCATTAAGGTGGAGTACCTCAATGCTGAACACCCTGTATGAAATTTAGCTGCTTTACTCCGACAATGTTCAAAATGTTCAGCATGGCAGACAAAGTTGCTGTTACTGAGATTAGTGGGGGTTAATAGCTGCATTCCTGGATTTCCTAAACAGTTTCTCATTGGAACAGAACTGCGACTTAAGAAGCACAAGGCAGTGTGTTGTTAATGGTTCTTCCTTGCAATGCCACTCTTGACATGCAAACTCATGCATACTCAAGCAAACACATACACAGATTGTAGCCGAACAATCAGCTGTCTGGACAGCTAATCCAGCTGGAAGAGGGAGAACACAGTGATGACTGAGAGGCTTAATGAACACCTCATGACTGATGAAACAAATACATAGTAGTAACCTGTGCTGATTACACTGAGCTGGAGAGTTAAGTCATTACACAGCAGAGTATAAGCTGCACTACAATTGACAGTGCCAAGCAGGCTTAATATATATTCTATCTTTAGTGAAACAAACCATTACTACATCTGTGTGTGTGTGTATGTGTGTGTGTGTGTGTGTGTGTGTGTGTCTTCAACAGGCAGCCAGAAATTCCTCAGGCAGTCAAGCTTTAAATAGCCACAGGTTTTTTGTCTTGGTGTTGGAAGAGAAACTTTCAGATTTTGAGCCACCAAAGTCACAAAGTGAAACTTATATCCTTTCTGCCCAGCTGGAGCAGCAGTGACATTGCTCTAGTTGGGACATTCAATGTTCTAGTTTGTCCCTTCTTGGCCTCCATAGTTCCTTTCCTTGTCTTCATCTCCTTCCTGTTGCCAAGTAGGCCAGAAGTGATCTATAAATAGTCCTTCTGCTTGCCTCTGTGTGCTGCTCCTCTTTTCTTCTCAATTGTAAGACAGAGAGCAAGTCCTGTGCCAGAGCAAAATGTGTAACCTGAGCACCATGTATCTTACACCCACACTCTGCCTGGCCACTGACTCGGTGACACACACACACACACTCTAAACAGCACACACACATGTTAATACAATGGACAAAGGCACAGGCAGTTCAAATGAGTCCAGCAGCTGTGGTTGGTGGATAAGAGCGGTGCAGGAGTTCCCTGAAAGGCTAAAGAGAGCAGTGCAGACCTACGTCCTTCCTTTGACGATACCCAGACAGTAAGTCAAACAGCTTACTCACATAGCCCGTTCATGCTGGACCTGACCATCTATGAACTTAAGTGAGGGCTAACTCGAGTCAACAACAGCAGTATACTGCCTTATACTATCCTTAACCTTAAAGCTCCAGAGCTCCATGGCATAAACCCATTACCAATCCCTTCTAGGCCTCACTGAGGTTTCCATCGAATTGATTTGATAAAAATGCTCAACGTTCCACCTTCTTTTAGCCAAATTTTTGTCACACACATTTTAATCCAAAGTGCAAAGGTTAAAGATTCTTAAAATGATGAGCCTCAGAGAAGCACAGGGATGCTAATTTCGCTCTGAATATTTGATCCACTTCACATCTTTTGGGGCACTTCACAATCTTTCCGAATGATTTTGAAAACCTGCGCTGCTCACATAAGCACTTGAATGACTACTGCCCCTTAAATGCTTGGCAGGTATAACAATTTAAGTTTAAAGTATTTTAATGACTATGAAAAAAAGTGTCAGGGTGTGTGTACCAGACTATTTATTGGCCAATCGCTCAAAGCGCTTTACGACATTTGCCATATTCACCCAGTGACAAGCACATTCATACACTGATGGCAGAGGCTTACGTGCTGACAGTGTTTCCAAACAAACTGTCCCAAGAAAGTTTCTATGCTCACACTCTATATCTCCATTTTCACACACGCATACACCAGTGGAACAGCCATCGGGAGCAATTTGGTGTTCAGTGTTTTGGCCAAGGACACTTCAACATGCAGCCATCACCCTTCTTACTGATAGACCAATTCAGTTGCCTTTAGACAGTGCAAGAATAGCCGTGTCACGCTACTACCAGAATGTATGCTATGCTAAATTAGCTGGCTGCAGGTTCTAGGCTAGTATTGAATGGATAAATATGTGAGCAAAAAGCAAGAAATAAATTAGCACATTTCCCAAATGTGTATTTTTTGAAGAGCACTTTATCCCAAATATAAGGCTTCTGTCAGTGCTTCCTCCCTGCTGGAGGAAAATGTATCCCTGGCCTATTTCAACTCATGACTGATAAGACTAAACTGACTGTAATTGGTGAGTCCATACAGAGGACTGCTTACTTATCTGCCTTTAGTTTTAGTGGAGAGCTGACTTACAGCTGAGAGAAGCCCACTGTCTTGGGAATCAGTCCATGTAGTGAGGCTCTGTCATACCTCCATTAACGACTCATTTATCATTCCTGAGTAGGACTGGAGTGCCTGTGGAGCCAAAACAATCAAGCCTTAGAACCCAATGCTGAATCTCTCAATTTCTGTCTGTATTTCTTCCCTGGGTCGCACACCTCCACCACTCTCATAGAGCTGTCTTATCACATTGTCATCTGTGTTGGGTGTAATTGTAACTCTGCACCCTTCCTCCTCTGACTCCCACCACATGCTAAAAATTTCTCCGTGGTGATGGGAAAATTACAATCCAGTGGTTAGGAAGGGGTAATTCCCCTGTCTGTGATCTCCGTTTTGCAACTGGGCTATGTATACAGCTAGTATACATGTGTCAAGTGGGTACAGGGGGTGTTAAATGATGTTGCTGAGGCCGGCAATTTACATACAATTACCTCAATTAGCTAAGATTTGGACAGAAAAGGACGGAACTATACCTTGCTTTAATGCCATAATGGATTACAATAGTTATGCAGTTTCTACGTCTGATTGTGAGAGTGCAATACAAACAGACTTACAAAGTAATTGCAACACAGAAGTAGAGATTCCCTTATCTACAGCATTGTATTACAGTCCATCCATTTGCCATCTGGTCAAAAAAATTAGCATGTGAATATTGCGTCATGTATCCCATATTGCTATTTTGGCTAGGTCTCTCTTGCAAAAGAGATTATGTATCTCAAAAGACTTCCTGGATAAATAAACAAAGAAATCCACTATTTGTCTCAACCTAGAGCTGATCCCAAGATTATTTGTCCAAAAAGTCAGCCTTCACTTAAATGAAGGTCAGAGTATCAACCCCTATAATATATGAGAGACATGGTCATGGAACGAGGATGAATGTGAACATTCCAACTCCATTCAACTCATCTATCTGATCTGGATTATTCCATGTCAGGCTTACAGAGCTTTCCCAGTCCCCTGTATAGCAGCAGTACCAGGCTCCATCTTGCCATTAGCTCTGCTTTCAATCACACAGCTACAGTATTAGTCACAAGTTTAAGCTCTCTTCAGCTGCAACAACATACCCTGAAAAGACAGACAGGGGGCTGAGAGTGTAAATGACAGGATAAAGGAGGCTATGAAAAGAATGTTTATTCAACCGCACATATTTGAGGAATATGTAGTCTGATTCCACAAGAATATGTTCATTGTAATTAACTACTGTAGTTTAAAGAAACACTTTGTAGCTATTTTTCCTTATGGATAAATAACCAATAAATTGTTGCTGAAGTAACCACTAACTGCACTTAACCATAGCAGCCGTTAGCTAGCGAGCTCAGTTAGCCGGCGGGCAGCGGTGGCAGAATTGGCAACAGAACCAGAGCTAGCTGAGCAGTGCAATACAACCATCATCAAAAGCCTCTATGGGAATCATGACAGAGGCACAAAAGATGGACCAGGCAAGAGGCAAGACAAAAGTAAATCTCGGACCGGCTTTTTATTTTTTTGGCGAGAGCTTTGTGAAGGGAAAGACTGCAAGATAGATGCTGAGCTGGCTGTGTTGCTGTTGGACTTGTAAGTCATATAAGCTGGTGGCCATGTCTTGCTTGCTTGGTGTTGGCAAAACAGCAAAACATGTAAGCGCACTAAGTTTTGATCATGAGTAATGAAACTATAACTAATACAGAAATGTGGCGTATAAGTTATTCATGATCCAAAACTGTAGACACGCAAATTGCAAAAAGATTCTATTCTTTATTAATGTCTCTTTGGTGGCTAAAATGCAGTTGCAATAACAGGTTACTGTGTTAACACGAGAGAGGAAAAGAGATATGACAGTGTTTGGTGTCAATATGATGGAGTATTAGTTACCCTCCTTGTGTGGTCAGACCATCACAGAACATCAGGAAGGGATAAGTGACACCCGATAGCTCATCTCTGCTTCAGACAGCCATTCATCGATAACAACAACTATTCACAGTTGCCAATATTTTGATTTACCATGATGGCATCATAAGTGGCTATCGACAATAGCTGACATCATGCATGCAAACTAAAAGCTTGCAACAAATGGCAATTAATGTTGTTAACAAAATGTTGGAATAATCGTGACATTCATAAAATAGCATGCCTCTTTCTGTTCAATTTCATGACATTTTGCCATGCAGGTGTATGGAGTTCAAGTAAGAAGCCAACCCCCATTGGTGTTTTTTATTTCATTTCTTTGATGAAAAAGCACCTTTAAACGCTGCCATGCTGTCTAGTTGTTCAGTTGGACATTTTTTGCAAACTGGATGACTTTTCCTCACACTTCTTATAAGCTTTGATTACTGACAGTTTTTCTGAATTGAAATTAGGTGGAAACACAGAAGGGACATGTCTGAGAAGACAGGTGATGAGACCTACTGTGGCACACATGTCCCCTCAACCAAACCAGCTGTTTTACAGACAGCATTGCCATGGAGTCAGCCAATGAGGGACGAAAGATGTGGTTGTCTATGGCAACCAGAGAACTGGAGAGATAGTAGACTGAGAGGGATGGACATATACAATGTGATGGGCAAGCATACACATGCATGTTCACACAGGCACATGCACACACAGTCCAGAGCTGAGCAAACAATCCAGTGGAACAACACTCAGTGAGTCAGTGCCTGCATGATCCATTAGTAACTCTCAGCACACACACACACACACACACACACACACACACAGTCACAGAAAAAAACCCACTGACCCACACAACAACAACTCTGAGACCTTTGTTAGCACAATGTCAACATGTTAAGCACAATGATACAATTACAGAAGTAGAAGTGCTTCATACCTCTGTGATAGCAGTATGAACTCAAACTAATGTGACGTGAAGCCTCCTGTATATAGTTTGGCAGAACAGATTAGGCCTATCTGGGCTCTCTGCCAGACAATGCAATTAGCATCCCTTTAGTACACTGTACATTACTGCAGGCAGTGGACATCAGGACTCATGTCAACCTAACTTTCATTCACTTTAAAAACTCCCGCCAAAATAAATAATAAAAATCTAACTGTCAGCAAACAGGAAATGTATCTATTACAACTTTAGTAATCCATTTAATGATTTATTAAGTCAAAGTACCAAACATTTGCTTCTTAAACCTGATTTTCTGATAAAAATGTGCATTTTTGTGGTGGTGGTGGTCAGATTAACCACACGTTTAAACAATCCAGTAACTTCTGATGGACAGCTAACATTTGTTTTTTTAACCATTGGTAAAGAAAAATGTGTCGGAAATAAAATAAGTAATTGACCTGAAAAAAAAGAAGTCAATAACAGATCCATTCAAATGAAAATATAGTCAGTTGCAGCCGTGAATCATATCCTGTGGTATCACTACACTCACTAGTGGTAGAATTTGCATAGGAAAGGTGAGGCCAGACAATCTTGTGCCCCAAGCCTCTAAATATACCCCTATGCTGAATAATGTAGATGGGGCGGAGTGGAGCAGTCAATAATTAAGTGGATCCGTTGGTGTGGGAGGACAGCACTCATTTACAGTGTAAAAAGATAAGTGGGCCAAGAAAGCTTAGGTGTCAGAGGTAAGAATTAACACCGCATCCTCTTACTTAGTCCTGCATGTCAAATGCAGGGAGGCTGCGGATCGTTTTATTGGTGAAACTCTATTCATATTTAGGCTGATTTAAATCTCCTTTGTATATATATATATATATATTTATATGTATATATATATATATACTTTACACCCTGCCATGTCACAGTTACAGTAATTTATGAGACCTGAGGGGGAAAATCTCTGCTTGTTGTAAAAATCTTATTTGTCTTTTGGTTTGTTGTCACAGTGTGATGGTCAAAACAAAACTGCAGTAGAGAATGGATGAAAGCAGACACAAACATAGTTCATCGTTACACCGTTAAAACATAATGAACTAAATGAGCTGTACCTTTTCTGAGGCAATTTTGTGAAATGTTGATTGTTTTTTTGCTATCCACGCTGCATAGAAGGTGTTTTGATTCGTGTAACTCCAAGCAACATCCAAAGATAAGAAGCAGTGGTGGGCAGTCTGCAACAGTGGTGTCCTGCACAATCCTACATGGCAAAGATGTCAAACCCACAACTACTGAGGGCACTGTGCTGCACTGGTGCCTGGGACATGGTCAGGACATCACAACACTCAGGCAGCCACTCTAACAGGCAGCTCACATCAGTACATTGCACCCAATCCAAACATCCACACAGAGTGCGTGAGAGACAGCCAAAGCTACAGCCCTTACCTTGCTCCTGATCTGTCCTGAGGTGGACACTTTCCGGATCAGTTTCTGTGGGCCTTCCTGCTCCGCTTCGCTGTCAGAGGACTCGTCCGCAGCCACGGAGCCGGCGACAGCCCCCACCACATGGGCATGGATCCCCGCCGCGGACGCCGGCCCTTTCTCCGGCTCCTGTCGGGGGGAGGGATAAAACCAATCGGGGTTAGCTTTCTCCTGGTCCGCCGCTCCCTTCCTCTCCTGGAGGCGAGAGCTGTAGAGCGGCTGGGAAGCGTCTCTCCTCGCCGTCATCTCTCACTGCCTCTAGGATAAAGACGGCTGAGTTTTCTGGAGTGTGTGTGGGCTGGTAAGCGCACAGGGGATGTAGCATTTCGCGGCACAGTGGGGATGGGCTCCACAGCATATAAAAACCCCACAGTCCCCGCTCTTCTGATGGTTATGGCTCCGGCTAGTACGGCCAGTCCAGACTGAGGCTAGAGACCGCCTCATCTACTCCGGGAGCCGCTGGACATGTCCGTGGCATGGCAGACCCTAGCGGCTGATCGACACCAACACTGCGCCCGAGCACTGCCAGTCTTACATCGGCTTTTATTTTGTCTCAAGTCAACTTTGATGCTCAAGAAGTGTGTTCGAAGTAGGCGGTAACCACCAGAGACACACACACAACTCACCATCAGTCATCAGAAGCGGCGCTCAGGAGAGTGCTCATGATATCGCCTATAATCAAATAGCAGTGATAGTGTTCTGATGCTAAAGGAATATATATGAGATACATCTGACTGGGAGACGCTGTCGCCTGTAGTGAGCCTGAGACGGTCACGTCGGTGGATCTGTCTGCCAAATCTACAACAATCCAATTTTTCACATTCTTATTTAAGTCAATGTATGTGTCTATATGATATGACAGAGTTCGAATTGCTTTCCATACAACGGGGCAGAGGATATGACTTGGATTCCACAAGGAAGCGGGCAGGGTAGTCTACAGTATCTGACACATAAAGATCTCCTCTCGATGTAGAGAAGTTCCCGGAGGCTACTCTTCAGTCTGCTACCGGCTGCCTGGACATCGCCACTGCCTTTGACTTGTTAGTTGTACCATGAAAACACAAAGAAATCAAGACAGCCTACAGTGTTAACGGCTTTTCTAACTGTAGTCCACTACACCGATCACGGCAGTAGACAGGAAAGCACGCTGTAGGAACACTGTCAGAGGATGGAAACACCTCTGAAGTCTAAGGCGAGGTCAGCGCAAACTCCTAATGAGACCACACGAGTGCGTTATAGTAAGAGGTCGAACTGTTTTCTTTTCTTTTCTTTTCTTTTCTTTAGGGGAAACTGAGAAACGGAGCGACAGAAAAAGAAGTCCCCAGTGTTGAATTTTACTAACCAGTTCCTCCCAGGCAGGGCTGCGGGTGTAATGGTAGACATCCTCCATAGTCCCAGACCTCCGTGTCCGCTCCGGGGAGAAAAGAACCGAATCAGGGGAAGGTGGAGGAATTCACAGCCTGCCTCTCCGCCCTTACACCACTCATATGCGCAATGATTAGATGGGATTTAATTCGTCCTCGTCCTCCCCCCACTACTTCAACAGCTCCACTCTCCTCCTGCCCGCTGTCTTCCTCCGTGGAGCCGTGTGGAGGGCCGAGCCTATCAGCGCTCCACGTGATAAATGTCAAACCCGCTCTAACGCGCCGCGGCCCGGCGGCGATCACACGCGCGCGCAACGGAGCTTCTGAGCGTGTGTGTGTGTGTGTGTGTGTGTGTGTGTGTGTTGGGGGCGGGGGGGGTCTCTGTGTGCAAATGTAAATGACGTCATAGATTTAGGTTTTTCCTTTGGTATTCTAATTTTTGAGAACATGGATTTCCCCAATTTTTCTCAATTTCACCCTGTCCTCATGTTATCTGGATACTCATACTGTCTCTGAACTCAAAGGTCAACTAATGAAATGATCCATTTTTTAAAAATTGTTTATGAGAGCTTAGTCATAAAGCAGCATTTATTGAAACCTTCTTGCATATATTGACTACTTGACTCTTTTTTATGGGTATGTGTATTTGGAAAACTGTATAGGGTAGCAACGATTACCATACATTCATGCATGAAAAAGCATCACTTCATTTAAGTATTACACCATGAAGACTCAGTCATATACATCCATCTATAGTATCTCACTAGACCTAATGCAGGAACGATACCTTCATCAATGCAACGACTAGGCCTAAGGTATTGTCATCATCATGATGTCCCCCTTTCCTCCTGTCTGATAACGTGTTAACTATAGTGGAGAAGGTTAAATATCTAGGTCACATCATCAGGGATGACCTGAGTGATGATGATGACATTCAGCGACAGTACTGTAAGTTGTACGCACAAACAAATATGTTGGCACGCAAATTTTACATGTGTTCTGATAGTGTGAAAATTGCCCTCTTTAAAGCGTATTGTTGTCCACTGTATACTGCCCATTTGTGGTGTAGCTACAGTAAGGCTAAGCTTAACAAATTACGGGTGGCTTATAACGATGCACTCAGAATTCTGCTGAAACTCCTGAGGTGGACGAGTGCCAGCATGCTGTTTGTACATAATGCTGTTCCCACTCTAGATGCTCTTCTTAGAAATCTTATGTATAGTTTTATGGCCCGGCTGAAGAATTCTAAAAATGAAATCATTATGGTTTTAGCCACGCCTAAGGAGAGCAGCACCATGTATATCTCTGGTTTTTGGAGGCACTGGAGAGAGTGTTTGTATGTCTTTTAAGTATTTTTTTTTTATGTATCCTTTTATTTTCTATGTATCCTTTTTCCTTTGTATTCCTTTTCCTGTTGGTCCCCTGTAGTTTCTTTTATATATGGACCATTTGAGTCCGAAATAAAGATTGATTGATGTCATACTTACTAATTATGTTGACGTCTTCTTCACAGGTAAAACTGCATTTAAAGGGAAAGGCCAACAAACTGAGCAACCAAAGCCAGTCCAAATCCAAAATTATAATCTAATTTTGCAGTTGTAATTTTTCCAAATATATGATGCCTGAATAGACAGAATAGCTGACTTTATTTGAGGAGTCACAAAGACAAAAAAGCAAAAAATGGTTAACATATGTTACTTTTCAAACATGTCAACATTGACAGATCATACAGTGTTTTTCAGTGTTAAAGGCAGACCAGGGCACCACTTTATTTGAAGGACTACAAACATGATGATGAAAAAAATAATGCTTATGTAATCATGATGGAATTCAAGGGATAACCAGATTACATGTGCCAGATTAAATTACCCTAACAATGTCTTTATTGTTATTCATTAGCCCTATTTGTCTTCTTGTAAATTATATCCTAAAATAGAGAGCTGCGGGTTTATAACATGCTGTGAGTTAGAGGGACTGGAAATATTGTTTTAAATCTTTTAAATTTTAACCCGTTTTTTGGATTCATGCCATATTTAAAGCATAATGGAAGTATTTAGAGAAGGTGTAGTGACATAGAAACAGATAGCAGGGCTATGGTAATGCAATGGCATCATTTAAATAATATAAACTATGAATATAAAGATCAAAATGTCAAAAATCAATACTTTCTTATAGATAGCTATAAATAGCCCATTATTATATTTATAATCCCATTAATAAGTCACACAATGACAGATTGTACACATTTTGGTTTAGTATTTCATAAGCATTTTGTTCTCAAACTCTACAAGCAATGTGTTTATTAGATTGGAGTCTGTGGTCTAATTTGTGTCAGTTTGGGGGTCCTTGATTTGAAAATAAATTGACAGATTTTTTATTAAACATCTGAGAATATAGAGCTAATTTTAGTCTTGGATTGTTCTTTTACTCAAACACAGGCTTCACATGGGCGTATTAGCTTCATGTCACTCAGGCAGACACAACAATCCTCACAATCAACACAAAAATACATTGACCCAAGCTATAATTATTATCAAATATAAGGTAAGAATGTATCATTATTACATCTAAAAGTACTCTGCTAGAGCTTGAAGGCACTTGTTTTACTCTATTATTAACCAGGAACGCAGGAACTGTTATACAGTACAATACGATTGCTTATAATGATGTTATAAAACGTCGGAACGATCGGAAGCCTTCTCACATATTGAAACAACGACGGAAGACTTTAGCCCCGGACACACTTGTCCCTCTTTTATTATCTTCCGACTACCACAACATAGCTGATGGAAGTTATGAAATGGGTATAAGGCCGGTCGGGACATAACTTGTAAAGAAGCTACTGTACTGTATTTTTTATCATGTGTTGGATGTCAAACGCATAGTTTAGATATGCACTCCCAGATATTATGTAGCGGCTCAGCCGCGGTCGTCGCTTCGAGAAGAATGCGGAATATTCTGGGTGCTGTCCTGGGAAGAGACGGCTGGATGTGGAGAACACATGAGGTCAAACTTATCAACACATCCTCAGGTGACATGCCAATTTGAAACCGTGCTGCACCACAACAAATGCAAGAGAGTGCACAATGTTTAATCGTTGTTGTCTTTCTCTTTAATCTGAAACAGCAAATCGCAAACGAGTCGTTTACATGTTGTCTGGCGATGGCTAGATAGAAATTAACCTTTACCAATCATTAGCTTTTCTATGTTGGGGAGCAATGGAACAGTGGTAGCTAAGTGACACAATGTTAGATTAAGAGCTGTGTGGCAGGTGTGATAGTAACGTTAGCATATAACGTTAGCACGACCAGGGACACAGACAAACGTTAGCAAATAGGTTAAAGGTTATAGGCAGGTAATTAGCATCGCCAGGTCATATGACCCCTTATCGCCAATCTTAGCCTCTAACATATAGTTATTTAAAGGTGCTTAATCGTTTTTGTCATTGAAAAGTTAATATTTAGCTAACTTAGCTATGTTATAGTTGAAGCACATGGTGCGCATATTTTTCTTCATCTCAAGTAAGATGTAAACCAAGCTGCGAAACAGGCCGTCTGTCAAAACGCACAGCTGTTTCGATGACTTTTGCAGGTTTCCCGAAGAGTTCTTTTTTCATCAGTTTGCCACAAAAGTATGTCGTGAGCTGACAACAGAGGAACATTTTTAACACTTCCCATGTTGCATTTCTTGAATGGACAAACAAAGATGGCAGCCAGAAATAACATATTGTATTTTTCTAGGATGCATCACCAAAACATTAAATTGTTATTTTCAGGGCCATTCATATTTATTTATAAAAAAATAATATTATTACATACCATTTTCATATACAAAATTGATAGGTTGCACAAAAAGAACAAGCATGGTTGGCTCCTTCTACTGCCATCATGGGAGGACAGCAGTAAGTTTCGACAAACAAACTCAAGGGTTTATCTGTGTAGGTCTTTTTCACAGCAGACATTTTGACATTCACGATTGTCTGAGGATATTAAAGATGTCTCCACTCAGTTCAAGTGAAAGCCTTGATATTGTGTGAGTGAGTCAATATGCTTGATACCCAGAGCCTGAAACTGAAGCAGCTAAACGGAATTGAGCCACCCCTCATCATTATTTACACCTGTGCTATTCCTACTGTGCTAAAAAGACTAATTGTGCAGCAGTCTAAATATTTTTCATACCAACTGGATTGAAAGACTGCTTAAACGTATTCACACATTAATGTGAATCAAAGGTTTTAGAGAAAGTGGTTTCCACACAACTTTTATCTTTTATGTCACATAATAACATCTTTGAGAAGTTTCAGTCTGGTTTTAGATCTCTACACAGTACAGAAACTGCCCTCCTCAAAGTCACAAATGATCTTCTTTTAGCAGCCGACAGGGGAGAGAGCGCTATCTTAATCCTTTTAGATTTAAGTGCAGCCTTTGATACAGTCGATCATGCCATTTTACTAGACCGCCTGAAAAACTGGGTTGGCATTAAGGGTACTGCTTTTAGTTGGCTTTATTCTTACCTTTTAGATAGATCCTTCTCGGTCACCACAGGTGATTATTCTTCAACTACGACGCCCATTACCTGTGGTGCACCGCAAGGTTCTATCTTAGGTCCGATTTTATTCTCTATTTATATGCTCCCACTCGGCCAGATCATTGAAAACCATAATGTTTCATTCCACTGTTATGCTGACGACACACAATTATACTTCCCGCTGAGGCCCGGTGACCCTGGAAGCCTAGCTGCTGTCTTACACTGTCTCACAGACATCAAACATTGGATGGCTCTAAATTTCTTACAACTCAATAGCTCAAAAACTGAAATCATACTGTTCGGCCCCCAGACCATACCAGCCTTCTTCACCAAGCCCTCGGTCCACTGTCCGCCAACATAAAACCCACTGCACGAAATCTTGGTGTCCAATTCGATTCAGAACTCACTTTCATCCCGCTTGTAAGCAAACTGGTCCAGTCCTGTTTTCTCCAATTACGGTCAATCTCCAGAATCAAGCATATGGTCTCACCCCCCGATCTGGAAAAAATCATTCATGCCTTCATTTTTTCCAGACTGGATTATTGTAACTCCCTTCTCTCCGGTATCAACCACAAATCACTCTCTCGCCTCCAATTAATACAAAACTCTGCAGCTAGGCTTCTAACCGGTTTTAACAGACGACACCACATTACCCCTGTTCTAGCCTCCCTTCATTGGCTCCCTGTCCGTTTTAGAATTGATTTTAAGATTTTACTGACCACTTTTAAAGCACTTGGGGGGCTGGCCCCGAGTTACATAACAGACATTTTAACTCCTTATGAGCCAGCGCGCAGCCTTAGATCCTCAGGCGGGGGCCTTCTAACCGTTCCAAAGTCAAGGTTAAAAACCAAAGGTGATCGTGCCTTTGCCATCAGGGCCCCTCGGCTTTGGAACGCCCTGCCTGAGGAGATAAGGCTTGCAGGATCAGTAACCTCTTTTAAATCTCTTCTTAAAACACATTTTTATAGGCTTGCTTTTATGTGACGTCTTCCTTTTACTTTGCTCCTACCGTCTGAGTTGACTACATTGTTGTTCCTGTTTTGTTGATTTAACCCATTTCTTTTTCCTATTCTTACTTATGTTATTCGACTACTGCCCTCACATCTGTTGTCTTCCACAACTTTTGCATTGTCTTGTCAAAGCACTCTGTAAAACTCTGTTTTTAAAAAGCGCTATATAAATAAAGTTTATTATTATTATTATTATTAGAAAGTTGTGTTTACTCAAACATAATCATTTTTCAAAGTCACATTTAAAAAAGAAAAAAAGAAAAAACATGCTTCACTAAAAAGTTTCAAGTCTTGAAATAAAGGAGGCACACATTTGGGCTATGTACATTATCACTTAGCTATATATTAGCCACCTGCATTTTTGTATTGTGACTGTGTCAAAGGTGTCAGGCATGGGTATTACCAATACTAGAATTGCCTCAAATATTGATCACCCTGATTTTTGCAGGTGGCACAGTGAAGATTGGGGAGATATCTTACAAACTCAAAACACCCCGGAATCCAGAACTTGTTCCTGTCAAGCACAGTATGTAACTTTTTCTTTGTTTGTAAATGTTTAGTGATACATCTACAAGGAATGAGAGGTGGAGAGGCAAAAGATATAACTGAAGTCACTAAAACGTTTTTTTATTTTTTATTTGCATTTGCCAGTTTCAGACTCCTTACCTCAGACAGTGGCACAGCACCTACGATGGATTATGCAGAAAGACCTGTTGGGTCAGGATGTGTTTCTTATTGGTCCCCCAGGACCCTTGAGACGATCCCTAGCTATGCAGTATCTTGTGAGTACACACATAATACACACACGCTGACTGATGTCACTGTTGGTGTTGTTGCTTAGACTTAGATTTCCTGGAGATTTCTGAATCCTAACATTGCCCTAACCCTAACTTAAACTCTGGCCCACAATTCAGCCTTTTCCCGATTTTGAAATTGTATATGTTTTATCTCAATCATGGACATTTTTTTATTTTCACATACCTTTACATTTTTTAGATTTTACACTGAATGTTTGGACAGTGTCTTACCTGTACTTTGGACTAGAAGTCTTTTTTTATACAGAAAATGCTTGAAATACTGTTGGTCTGTGAACCGCTGTATGAAGCAAAAGTTTTTCCCCTGTCATTGCCCAGGAGCTGACCAAACGGGAAGTAGAGTATGTCGCTCTGTCCAGGGACACTACAGAGACTGATCTGAAACAGAGGAGAGAGATCCGCTCAGGGACGGCCTTCTACATAGACCAGGTAAATCCACTGTTTATAGTTTTTCTTTGGATTTATACCTTGTCAAACAAGCAGGGTTTGAAATGAACCTAAGTAATGTTGCTTTTACTTTTTTACAATTGCGTTGCTAGAAAAAAAATATTTTCCATACGATGCATTCACTTTTGGACAGTAACATTTGAATGTTATTGTTAGGTGCATCACATGTTCTTGTAGAGGGAATGTGAATGTCTGTTTTTTTGTGTTTCCCTTGTGATAGAATTATGACCTTGCAATGTCCCCTGCCTCCATTTCAGTGGATGCTGTCATTGTTGATTCTATTCATTTAACCCAATCAGCCACACCATTTAAAAGACCAACAGGTGAAGTGATTAGTCAAGTCAAGTTAATTTTATTCATACAATGCCAATTCAGAAGAAACGTTATCTCATGACATTTTTCAGTTACAACAGGTCAAGACCATACTCTGTTCACTACATTTACAGACACCCAATGTTTTCCCCAAGAACAAGCACTTGAACAAGACTTTTAACAGGCAGTAACCAATTTCATTTAATTTACTTGTTCAGCGTTTGTTTCCTACATGAGCATTTGCAGACATGCCTTCTAAAGCAAAGATTTAAACATTCAGCTCAACTCATTATTCCAGTTCACAGAAGGATTTAGAGTATGCTACAAAATCTGTGGGGTGCTGATGGAGCCGAATGAATGCGAGCAGCACTAGGCAGAAGGGGGAAGAATTTTAGACCCGAGAGTGGGTTTGCACTGGTCATTACAAACATTCTTTGATTTAGATTACATTTCTAAATTTCTGTATAACACTGTGAAGAATTGATTTTACTTAGACTAATTGTATACTAATACATATACAATTTACTTTTTCCACAACTGAAATTGTATTCTGAAATTACATTGTGGAATAATTATTGAATTTGTTTTATCTTCTCTATTTCTTTCTGAAACGCACAGTTAAAGTACCACATAAACTCTCATCACAACGGTGGTGCCCGCCCTTATCATTCCATTCTGTTCCTTTCCATGCCAGTTTTTGATCGATCAGGCTTTATGCAAACAAACACCCCCACACTCTGTTGACTTTGTAAGTCAAGTAACCATGGAGACCAGCAGTTCCTCATTATCTAGGCAGGCTTCTCTAAGGAGAACTTTCTGTTCTCCATTCATCTCCATTAGTTTCTTGTGCGTACAGAAAAACAATTATGGAAAAACAAAACAAAATCCACATGCAACTGGTCATTAAAACCGGACATTGGGCTTTAAGGACCCAGCAGTGACAAATGATGATAAGCTGTGATAATTAACATTCACTCTGTCATGTCATTAACTTCTGCTAATTAGCATGCTCTGTGTGTAAAGAAAAAAAAGAGAAAGAAAAGTTGCATAACACTTTAAATATAAACTCCATGGAAACTGCTTGAAGTTGTTCTTACCACATTTATCCTTAGACTTTACTCACAAACCTGATCTTCTGAAACAAGAAATCTCATGGCAAATTAGTTTGAGTTTCTTCTGATTAGACTGAAATTTGAAGGTTTTCAGTAACTATGAAATATAACTCCACTTCCTTCAGTGCTAACTTAAGAAAGTGCTATTCTATGAATATGAATCTATCATATACTGTATATACAATTAGGTCACTGGTCAAGATACTTCTATTCTGTGAAACAGCTCCAGACCAGAATATTCATCATCCTCTCTCATGTTCGTCTTCTTAAATACACCCATGTGTTACTGCCATAAATCTCTAACTTGTATTCATCAGTTAAAATTCTTTTTATCCATTAATCCACAATGAAATTCTGGTCTTTCCTTTCCACATCATGTGTTTGGTCTTGTTTACCCTCCTGAGAAGTGGTTTTGAAAATGGTTTAGTATAGAGCTGAAACGATTACTCGAGTAACTCGAATAATTCAATTACAAAAAATGGTCGAAGCAAAATGCATCGAATATTTTTAGAATCAAGTATTCTACAGATTATCCCATCGATTAATCGAGTAATCTGATAAAAGAAATATTTTGCATTATTAAACAACAATACCAAATATTGCATAACGAAAATGACAGGCCTGTTAAATAGACCAAGCAATTGGCTTTTATTCCTAAAAAAAACATACAGGTATTTATTCCAACTATTAACAGCGGGAGTAAGGGTGTGTGTTTGTTTATGTGTGCACGTGTGCGTGAGGGAGAGAGACGAGCTGAGTGTGTGTGTGGAAAGAAGTTATTTGGTGTGGGCTATTACTCTCTTGCAATTTAACACAAGTTACTTTCCACATCTTAACATGATATCTAGAAATGATGCTGAGAAAGCCCCTGTTTGCTTGGATTACAATTTGACTTGTGACACTTTTCTGAATCCTCAAACTTCCTGATTATTTCCAGGTGAAAATACTAGAGATTTTCAATGTGGGCTCAAGACTTTTGAACCTCTATAAAGTATGTATAGCTTTGTCATTGGAGCCTGAGAAATAAATATATTCTACTCACTGAAAAAGATGTATCTGTACTGCATACACTTAAACCCTGCACTGCAGCTCAGTGGTAATTTCTACGAGTGCTTTTCTAATCGAATAGAAAGTATGGTGGCATACTTGTGTGCCAGTGCAGATTAAGCCTTGGGCTGATATCCTGCAGATTTGGCAGTGTTGCATTTGGCTATAGCAGATTATTCTAATTTGATAGTTTTAGTTGTATTAAGAAGTCAGATTTCCATGCAATCACACTTCTGTGAGAAGTATATATATATATATATATATATATATATATGGGATGGGCAAACCCAGCCCTTTAGCTCCCTTAGGCTCATTGGTCTCCCACCTTCTCATCAAAATGAAAACAGGTGTCCATTGTTTCCATGGAAGCAGCTCATGAATATTTTAATGATCTAAGGACAGAGGGTGTTGTTTGCCATATAGGAGGAGGATTGAAAAGCCCCTTTATGCATATATTCGAAATGAACATGACCTTAATAGATACAGCATTATTGGTGGTACTAATAGTTACTAAAATATTGCTTATTTCTGGTCTCCCTCAAATCTCATGAAATTTTGGGCCATGTACTCAAATGTGGGCAGGGTGTGTGTTTGTTGGAGACGTGTAGGTTTATGAGTTGGTATATAAAACTAGTTGATTTTGTCTGCATTAATGTGCCTGTGTACACGTTACAGCATCTGACACTAATTTTGTGTGAGGAACTGAAGTTGTGTGGGTGCAAATGAGCAAGCTTTCTCTTTGAGAATAGTTTGGTGTCGTAGGAGGTGTGTGTTTGTGTGTTAGAACATCTAGAACATCCAAGTATTCCTCAGGGCCCTGTGCTGATTTGGAGCCCTATATTCAGACCTAACGTGTCAGTCCTTGTGCTTACTCTTCTCCTCCCCTCCCTCCACTTCACTCTTGGTCTCTTTAGCTCTTAAGTTCCTTTTTTTTTTCCCTTTCCTCATTCAGTCCAAGCATCATTTCAGTCGTCCCCTCAAGTTTGTATGAAAGACTCAGTCACATGGATGCAATTGCATGCTTGTTGTATTTTTGACATCTCCAGTCACCTCTCTCCAGTTAGCAGGCTCTTATGTAAGGCAGCTTACTTCAAACCCACACGGCAAATAAGACTCTATTACAGTAATAAAAAGATTACTCCTCTAGAGCTGAATTTGAACTGAAAGTAGTGCACAGCTAACCAATAATTAGCCTTTGCAGCAAATTCTTAAAAAAGAAAATGATTGGCTGCCCTTTCTTTGCAATACAGTATGTCAGTCTAATGTAGCAAACAAACACCAAAAACCCTAACCCTACTCAAGGGCAAACACCCTCAGCAGTGCAAAATGATTAGCAGCAAAACCAGGCAGAGCAATTAACAAAAAATATCATTTAAAACAAAGTTTTTGAATAACAGTTACTATTTCAGCATCAGAAACTGCAGTGGTGTGGGCCTAGACAACAGACAGTGTCAGCACGGTTGGCACGCTTAATGCTGCATAAGATAACTTGTAAAGGTACAAACTGAAATAGTTTGTTGTAAAGAAACCAGTTACCAGGTATTTGGGTCATGCAAATGGAACAGAACAATTCTAAAACATCAGTTGTATGACTTAAGTAGACCTATAACCAGGGCTACCCAAAGTGAGGCTGGCAGGCCAGCCCTGGCCCGCCTTAAGGTTCAATTTGGTTGAAAGCCTTTTAGTCAAGTGTGCCAAAAATATTCAAATATGCTTGACCATTAAGTTTAGAAAATATAATTGAATCTTAAATCTATTAGTATAAATCATGCTTTACATCATTTAAATCTCAGCTGTGGTTCATTCGCTATTATGCTGTATGGCTCAGAACTTGCCTTAAAGCATACAGTAATAAGGATTTGTTTGCATGCTTCCCTTTTGGTCCTCATGATCACTTGCAAAGTTGGGTCGAAAAAAACAAAACATATCCCAGTCCCATAAAAGTTGTTAGTAGAGCGCACAGGACATTTGTTATAGAATGACAATTAAACAGTACAGAATCAATGCAGTAAAATATCTTGGTAATGGCTTTTGTATATCACAGTAGGCCTATGACTCTTCACATTCATACTCATCATCCTTTCAATGTTGTCTTCATTCAGCTCTTGATATCCTACTGTATTGCTGACTGTTTACTAAACTCCTCTCAGTATCTGGAGGGATGGTGTTCTTAATTCTGCACAGTTTGGTTCAGGGAGAACACAAGGCCTATCTGTGCTTCCCTGTCTCTCACCATCCTGCGTCACTTACATTTCTAACAATTATCTGATTACAGCGTTTGTGCCGAAAATGGATCAAGAGTTAAATATAGAGCATCTGGTCCTCACTATAGTTTTATGGCTCTGCTTCCCACACAACCTGCCACGCATTTACATGTTAACCTAATTATATGGCCACTTGCTCTGTGGTCCACCCAGACAGCTAAAGTTTCCTGCCTCTTGACGTCAGATGTGCTTTTTGATGCTGAAATGTGCGTCTACGCGCACACACACACACACACACACACACACACACACACACAGTATAAACCAACCCAAGAAGAACTACGTTGTTCATCCCACATTTGGTGGTAGAAAATAGGCCTTCCTAAAACAGCTGAGACTGTTTTGAAGCTTGGTTGGAGGATGTTCTGAACACAATAAGCTGAGGACATCCTCAGGAAAGGCTTTATGGTAAGCTCTTGTAGTCATTTGAGCATGGCAGTGAGAACTAATACACAGTCAGATTGCTAAATGTTTTTAGCATTGTTAACATTCACACAGGGTCAGAAATGGTGCTGGACAATGGAGCAGCAGATTTGACTTGAACATTGAACTGATTGCAACATTACGGTTTGTATACCAACATCCCACACATTTCTGAGGTATTGACTGAATTTACTGATTAGTCTTGGCATTTCTTGTGTTTGTCCATAGTGTGCTGTAAGGGCAGCAACCCAAGGTCGAGTCCTGGTCCTTGAGGGCCTGGAGAAAGCAGAGAGAAATGTACTGCCTGTCCTCAACAACCTTCTGGAGAACAGAGAGATGCAACTGGAGGATGGACGCTTCCTTATGTCAGCTGAGCGTTATGACAAGCTGCTGCAGGTCAGAACAACACTCTCGCCTACGAAAGTCAAACACTTATGATGGTTCAAAGGTCTTATATTGATATCGAATGTATACATATATAAAACAGACAAGCAGACAGACAGACACTCTACATCTTGGTGTTCCAATGTAACATGATTCACATTTAACTACATAATTATCTTCCATGATCATGGCTGTTGTTTATGGAGCTATATAGTATCTATCTGACTCTTCACACTTCAGCACTGACTTTTCACACTACTCCTAAGGCTCTATGTTACGCTCTGCGGAAAGCAGTGCACAGCGCAGGTGTCATTAAAGGGAATGGGAGAGGACACTCAGATTGGTTTGATTTATGTTCTGCCCAAAACACAACCGTGACTAATTCAAAGTCTAAATATCACCTCTTTGTGCTGTGCGCCAAACAAGTTATCCACCATTTAACTAGCAAAATGGACTTGGACAGGCCCTTAAGAGACACTAGCGTGCTGTGCTTTAGACCCTGACCATCTAAAATAGGGCCCATACAGTGCTCCCCTTGTGTAAAGATGAAAAATCCTATAGCCATAAATACTGTGTGATATTCAGTGGCCATGTTCCTGTAGCATCTTGCATTTAAAAATCCATTAGGTGTAAAATGTCGTGTTCTAAACAATAGAAAAGGACTGGAGTTTTTATACCTTGATGCACTGCAGGAACACACCAAAGAGGAATTGGACAGCTGGAAGATTGTCCGTGTAAGTGAGGACTTTCGGGTGATCGCTCTTGGTCTTCCTGTCCCCAAGTACAAGGGAAACCCACTGGATCCTCCTCTTCGCTCTCGCTTCCAGGCCAGAGACATCTACTACCTACCATTCAAGGTCAGTCCAGGAATTAACAGATTACCTATCATCAAAAATTTCCCTTCATCAAAATGTCCCAAAAAGGGGAGAAAATTACTTGGAAAAAATGGAGACCATCTCACTTGTTCTTCCAACCGATCCCATTTTTATTAGCCAGAAAAACACAACACACAGTAAGCAAACTTTATGATCTTTGCCAGGCATAAGGATTGTGTGTGTGTGTGTGTGTGTGTGCGCATAATTACGACGAAAGAGGCACTTTTAAGATTTGGGCACGTTCATTTTGAATGAGAGAGTTAGGGGCATGATAAGCTAGCATCAATATCGCTATTTTTAGAACACTAAGAAGGCTCGACACAACATGAAACTTTGCTCGTAGCATCACCAGGGTCTCTACTCACGTTAGCTGCTGCATCTCCTGCGCGTTGCCGTCATTCCAGGCAAAAAGTGCCGATCCCTGAGTGCGACCTGACAGGCACGCTTAAGGAGCGGTTCACCATTACTCTCCTGCCTGCCAGCTACTGAATTGCTGAAGACCAGGTTCAGGGGCTGTGTTCTGTGAGCACTGTACATCTTCATCATTGCTAACTATCCAACTGCCCCATGTCTCACTCACATGTACAGTAAGAAAACGCACATTATCAAGATTAATGTAAACAACAACACAGTGAACATGACTATTGTTAGTACTGTTTGTTTCCTGTGTTTTTCTTTCGTTGTGGAAAATTCTGGTCATGCGCAATGAATGCACAGGCAGTGTGCATGCATAGACCGGTACGTAGATAGACAGGAAAGTCGGTGGTCCAGTCCATTCATTCATTCATTCCCCATGAAACTATTGGATGGGCTTATTAGAGGCCTGCGACAGTTTCATGCGCTGTCATTTTATTCTTTAATTGTCAGAGGACTTTATTCATTGATTGCTGTCGGTATGTTCAGAGATTTTGTAAAAATGCAACAATAAGGCTTCTAGAATAACAGCTTTAATGCTGGATTTTGTGTTTTACGTTTGTAATTTTGGGAACTGGCTTGCATATTTTGTAATTTGTGAGAAAGTAAGTGAAAAAGATTATGTGATTTTCATGTGTCAAATCAAATGTTATTAGCATTTCACATTTTACACTGCATGTCAACTGCTACATCGTATGATCCTTAGGCGGCCACTTTGTGTTTCTACCCTCTCAGCAAAATTTGCAACAATAAATCTTTGAGATTTTCAACTTCAGTCCTTAAATGTGCTCCTATATGTCTTCCCAAAGTAGCAAAAGTACTCCATAGATCTAAGTGCATTGGCATGCAGATATTCTCATCTTGATTTCTTTTCAGGACCAGTTGGAGATGCTGTACACAGCAGGACCAAACATTGCTGCAGAAAGGTAAATTAAATGTGATAAGATATTTTTATTTTTATTTGTTTATATTTTTTTGACATGACTGCTCTTGTGTCAGAGTGTCCCAGCTGCTGTCACTAGCCACTACGCTGTGCTCCCAAGAATCATCCAACCTTGGCCTGCCTGACTTCCCTGTGGACAACTTGCTTCCCGCCCTCCATGTGCTGGTGAGAATCCAGGCACCCTACACCTTCCTTAGAGAGGTATAAAGAAAAAATTAAAGGCGTTTTCTGTGTTGTTGCAGAATACTTTCCCCATGCTGTCCTCCCAGCAGCTACTCCAGAGACTTTACCCCTACAGCAGCATCCTGGGCAAAGAAGGGCGCAGTGCTGTGGAGGGTGTACTCAGTGTAAGTCGAAATGTGAACCACTAGTTAAATGTTTTTGTCATCTGTATTTGGTGTCCCGTGCAAGCTTGTTATGGTCTGAACATAAGATTAGATACATTATTCAAAGCATTTCATTTTGACCCACACGTATTCTATGGCACTCTTTTGTAGAGATTTGAGCTTTTGGATGGTCATCGTCAGCCAGCACCTGGCGCCATTTTGAATGTGTCCAGGACAAGGGATCTTGAGGGGCACGCAGATGTCACATTACGTGTCGCAGACAAAGACATCACCTTTCAGGTATGAATGAACAAACTACAACTACATACAGTATAAAAGAAAAAGTCAGTGTGCTTAGCAGACCATTGAACTGCACTACAAGCCTTGTGTGGGGCAAAGGGGTGCTTTAATCTGATCGTACATCAGGGATTTAAGGACAATTTTACTTTTGCTGCCACTGTTAAGGTGTCATATGGATTTTTCTTGTATTTGGTTGTTTGCAGTCACGTGATTAAGATGGCATGTAAAATGTAGATGAATGAAGGTAATGAAAGCAAGAAGATGGGATGGAGAAAAGTTAATTATTGTTGCTAAGTACTGTTTTCAGTTACAAAATTACAAATTCAAGCAAAGAAAAACAAAAACACTCAATTTTACGTTACAAAGTAAGAAAACAGTTAGATGTATAGAGGTCACAGAGTTACAAAGGTACCTTGAATGAAGTGGTCACTGCAAAAAATTAGCACTATCCAACTTTGCTTCTCCTGGTGGGAAACAAAGGTTTGGCCAATTGTACATGACACAAGCCATGGGCATTTTGAGAGATGTGGTACCTACATGCATCACTTTGTATCATAAATCACTTCCTGCCCTCCATCTGTAGTTTGCACCATAGCTACAGAATGTTGTGATATCATATGCAAACAAGCTATTGCATAATTTGCATGTAATGCAGTCATTCAGAGAAATCCTGCTCCATAATGCTACAAATAGTCAAAGCTCCCAAGAGTACCTGAGAAAATGTCTGTTTATTTAGTTTTTTGTTATGTGGAAAATGGATAAATAACAAAATACTTGACAGAGAAATACAGTAAAAGAAGGAACGTTTGTCATTTACATCATAAGAGCAGTGTTTCCCTTAGGATGGAGTTGTAGCAGTGGAGGTGAGTGTTCACCCGAGTGCAAAAGCAAAGCGCAAGGTGCAACCTGCCTGGACGTTTCTATGTGTCTGCCGGCACCAGAGGGGCTCTTTAGGCTTAAGTACATTTGTGCACAGTAATGAGCAGGGCAAATGTCTGTCTAGCTTACATATGGGGCGTCTCAAGCTTTAGGAAAATACACTTTTATTGAACACAATAAAAGTATAATCTTTAAAACAATTATTGATAATAATTTACCAAAAATATAATAACAACCAACCAAATACAGTAAATTCACATAACATAAATACTAGAGCAATCCAAAAGGTCTGTGCCTCTGTGAAGTAGTCTTTCAGTAACTTGAGATTGACAGCTTTCGCACATCACAGTGGCCCTCGCGCATGACAATGCTGCGTTCGAGACAGTAGGAATTTTCCAACGTCCTACTAGAAAAAGTGGTGTATGCTGAGAGACGGCGCAACATGGCATGGAATAACGGAGTTTAGCTTAGCGCACCACCTGTATCAACCGGTAACGGTATATCTGGATCAATGTAGAGAAGGAGACCACTTGCAAAGTTTCTTTGACAGAGACAATGATAGTTGCCAAGCATAATATGACAATAAAACCATGGATACCAGCTGCCGAAATTGTTATATTAAAGTTCAATATTCTAACAGCTGTAAGAAGTAGTGTAACAGGCTTCGTAGTCTCTATAGGTGGCCCACTGTGGTTTGTGATTTATTTTTATAAATTGTTTAAAGCAGGTGTGTGATTGACCTGCATATGAAGCGTCCATAGCGCAAAATGATCTAACGTTAGTTTCTAAAGAGACAAGTCTGGGCCCACTCTCCACCTCTCCTCTCTCCTCGTTAAAAAAACAAAAACAAAATTCAGCAGCGGTGGTAATATTTCAACAGTGGCGGTCCACCGCTGCTAGGTGCATATAGGGGAAACACTGTAGAGTAGATAATCTGACTGTCTCCATGAGTGTGACCACTTGGCCTTCACCAAATTATGAACTAAAAAACAAGATGGTGAGTGAGTCATATATTTCACTGTGATGTCCATTGGGCCATGCAGACACACTGTATCAGTTGTTTTGACTGATAGTTGACTCTGTTAAGTTTTTCAGGGGAACATCTTTATTAGTCTATAACTCTTCCTCTTGGATGGAAAACTAACAGTGTTTGTGAATGAGTCAGTATGTGGTGTTTGTGAGAACAGAGATATTCCAGACTTCTAAAAATAGTATTGCTGATCCTTCAGCCAAACAAATGATCTCACTTTTATTAACTCTTTGAAAATGTTTTTTCTTTGTGTGGAAGTAATTATTCTGGCTTCTAATATGTCTCAAGGATTTTTTGATAATACTACATCATTGAAAAATGTATATTTTGTTCCCAGCAGTGTGCCGGTCTGTGTAGTATGGGTTATTTAAAGAATATTGTCCACAACTTATAGAACAATGAAGTTATCGCTTGCTCTTTCATGATTAAGTCTTGTCTCTGTCAAACCTCAGGTTCCAGCAGGCACCAAGGAGCTGCGTCTACCCAACAGTAGCCCTACCTTCATCAGTACACCAAGCCACTCGCAGCTGATGTCTGAGATGATGCAGTCACACATGGCAAAAGACATATGTCTGATAGGAGCCAAGGTAGCCAACACATAATGTACAGTATATACACAAACGGTACATGTGGTAATTGTGATCTTTTGTCTTAATAACGAATATTTTTCTATTTACAAGGGTTGTGGCAAGTCAGTGATTGCGAGAGAGTTTGCTGAGATCCTGGGTTACAGCATAGAGCCAGTCATGCTCTACCAGGTAAATAAAAACGTGTCTTATAGCCAATAATAACAATAATAATTGGTTTTAAAGGCTGCATTTCAGTAAAGTGATGCCATTATCTGAACTTACCAGACTCTTCTACTTGTTGTAATACTTGTTCTTTAGCAACTTAGTCATTATATTGACATAACTGACAATTGTTAATACAAATGTTAATATTTTGTGAAAGTACCAGTAGCCATCCTGAAAATATATTGCCTAGAGATGTTCAATTTTTTCCTTCCTGATACTAATTCTGATACCTATATATATATATATATATATATATATATATATATATATATATATATATATATAGTTCATGTAAGTTCATGGCATAGAGGAGCATGTGCCAAAAAAGAACTGTAATATTGGCACAATTTATATTCAGTTTTCATTTAGTGTTGACTTTGGCGGCCCCGGTGGACGAAAGCGGTGGTGTTTTGCTGGAATGAAGACTGCATTTCCCATTAGCCCTAGCGCCCACTGTCGTGAAGACGTTTGTCTGGCCGGCACGTGTAGATTTGTTTTGGAAACGTCAGAAAGAAGATGGGACTTGCTTTGAAAACTTTTTTTTCTTCTTTATGTTGCTATTGTCACTGTGTGTAATGCTGCTGTTGCACTGCAATTTCCCAGCTATATATATTACCCACGGTGCTACAGAGCTAGCATTACAGCAAAGTCACAGTGATTGTGATGGATGTTTTGTTCTAAGTAAGAAACTGAATCATTTATAATGACAGAGGATATTACCGATGCATCGCTGCAGGTCGGCTGGGCTGGAGCATACACACAGCTGAAATGGATGCGTGATCTAAGACGTTTGTTGTTGTTTTTACGAGTGTAGCATCTAGAGCTAATCTGGTGGTAACGTTAGCCAGCTTTGTTGTAACAACATACATTCATGTATTGCTGTAAACTACGTCCCGCATTACATTTCATGAATGAAATAAAATGTACATACCTGTCTAGGAGGAATTGGGCAAATTCTGGATCCTACTTGAATCCCTTCAAGCCCCGCAACTCTCTCCATCTCTCTAAGGAATCACCAATGTTTATCCGTGTTTTAGCCCAAGCTCGATCGGATTCCCTCTTGGCCTTTCGTTGGTCTTCAGTTCAAATTCTTTTTCTCTTCTTTGTCTCATTATCAGCCATGACAAAGTTTTAGCTCGGTTAGCACTGGCTAGCGTAGCAACAAAACAGCTATGCCGTATCTTCCCTATATATCTATGGTCCTGAGTGTCGTCAGTTCTGGTCTGACTGCTGAAAATCGTTTCGTCAGTGGCCCGACCCGACCAATGCCTTTCAGAGGTATAGAATTAGACTACTTGGAAATAGCGTATTTTCACACTGATGGGCTCATTTGCTGTTGTAGGTAACAGAGACACATCAGCAGAAACCAGAGACTTTTTCATATCCAGTTAAAAACTCTGTACAGGGGCTTTAATATTTAATGGCGCAAATGGAGATGGTCAAGTCTGGCTATAGTCTACAGGTCTTTTAAAAAATAAGAAATACGTGAACATAATTACAATGTAGTATGTTTTAACTATTGTACCTTTTATTATTCTAGGATGCCTAGAATTAAAGATCATGGATCATGGTTGCGATTAAATAGGCGCGATCATCCACCCCTGTGTTCCACTGTCCAAATCACCAGTATCATCTGAAGGTTCTCAGTCAACCAGGTTATGATAATTCTTGTTTCAGTTCCTCGAAGACGTATTACCTCTCATCAATTGTCAAGTAACTGAAACAAGTCCAGTTGCCCTATTATCTTGACATTCTTGAGTTTGAAAGAGCACAAATGTAAAACCAGGGGAGGTACAGTATATATCGGGATGGGAGCTTGTTTGTGTTAGATTTAGGACAGTAGTTTGGCTGAATAGACCCACATCTGGCTTCCGTTATTTGGGTCTTAGGCCACCTGTTAGGCCAAAAATGAACACTGACTGGAAGATAGAGAGCAAATGAAGGCTTCTACAATTCATTTGTTCATGAATGTGGAGCTTGAAAAAAAACTCTTGCTGTGTTTGTGTGTGTTTGTGTGTGCACACAAGTGTGTTTGAGTTTGTGGAATTCTGTGGAATGTAGTCAGCAGGGTGATGATTGTGCAGGAAACGGGTGTACTGAAGCCTTATATATTAATGCCTCATGCTGCAGCTATTTTTAGCTGGCTGAGGTCAGGGGTGACTTGTGCTGCGGGAATTACGGAATCCTATGCTGGGCAATTCATCTTGTCAGCTGTGAAAATCCCATTTTTGGAAAACAGAGTGACATGTAAGACTTGAGAGGAATATGAATTTATTTCTTGTTGGTGTGTGTCCTTTAATAAAACATTTAATAACTGAATAATAACAAATCCCCTTCCTCTGTGTTGCAACAAAAAAGGAGCAATTATCTTTGAAAAAGCCATCTGTTTCAGAGTAGCAGTTTCATTCGTAAGACCAGGAGTTGTATCAAGTAGTTAAATCTCTGACCTACTGTAAAAGTAGCACTACCACATTCTAGAAACACTTAATTGTAATTGATATTACTACTACTATAGCATTCAATGAGCAGTGTGCTTCAACAGTCAGGTAAACATCTCTCCTTCACCAAGATTCCATAGACAGTGTATATGTTTGTCCAGTGGTTTATTACAGAGCACAGTTACAAAAGCTATCGTACGCTCTTCTCATTACTTCTCAATACTGTGAAGTGGACTTAAGTCCAGGTCTTTGATCTATGGTGGAATCATTTTTGTTGCCTTAAGATAGCCACACCCCACTGAGTCAGTTGGAACTAGCAATCATACCGCAATTTGTGCCACTTTGTGCCAGGAGTAAGATAGGGCCCCAAAATACAGTAGGCAAATCCTACATTTCTAGTCCAACCCTGGGACCAAGCAGAAATATTGTAAGATTTCTCATGTCGCAAGCAGGCACAGTCATCAGACAAATCAATTATTAATAATTACTCAAGTATTGTTATTAATACTCTTTATTAATACTCTTTTTAACAGTTGTTTTAGTAGGTGGTGTCTTCCTTGATGCTCTGCAAGTTGGCAAATCAAACTGACAGATTCATGATAATTGTAGGTTTCCGGGTACACAGAGAGATGAAGTAGTCATTTGTCCCTGTGGCTGAGTACACCAGGCAGTCTGTGGATGTCAGAGGAGCTCGCTCAAATGAGCATCCATGATGTCCTCACAGACTTAGCCTGTCTGACCTTACAATGGTGGCTAAATAATTCTGTCCATTTATCTCTTACATTTAATGGCTCCTGCCTGCTCTTGGTGTAATGGCTCCTCATTTTACCCTTAAATTATCTTACTTCATGATGGCACCAAATGGAAAATATAGAGCCTCTTATTGTCTTAATGAAAAATGTCTTCTTGCTGTGTAGCAGCTCAGTAATCACTGCCTGGAATAAATTGTGCAACTATGCTTTTATTCCCTATACTACTCTCTGTTTCAGCCCTGACACAGTAGCGTGATAGTGGGTATGACAGTTTGCTCCACAGATGTTACCCATGAACAGCAATGTGCCATTAGCTGTTATCTGGAAAGCAGATTTATCAAACTTAGCAGCAAGGCTTCATCACATGGGGATGTAGTTTAAGGAGAAAAACTGATAATCTGTATCGAAGTTATTATACTTACTAACACATTGAACCACTCCCTGCATTGCTCTACATCCCTTATACCCGCTCTTCACTCCCAGGACATGACAGCCAGGGACCTTCTGCAGCAGAGATACACTCTCCCTAACGGAGACACAGCATGGAGGCCCTCTCCACTAGTCACTGCTGCCATTGAAGGAAAGCTGCTTATTCTGGATGGTATACACAGGGTCAACCTGGGAACTCTGGCAGTGCTGTCTAGGTACTTCAGTTTGCTGAAAATATAGAATTTCTATTATTTACTCACTGTGTTATTTTTAGAATGCTCTGTTGCTTGTATGATCTTCTGCATTCTATGTTGTAGTTGTGCACTGCTGCCACTTGATTCTTTAAATTACAAACACACGCACGCACACACACACACACACACACACACACACACACACACACACACACACACACACACACACACACACACACTATTTTCAGCTCATTCCACTGTCTTCTGTGTACCAGATTACTCCATGACAGGGAGTTGGATCTGTATGATGGTACCAGGCTGCTGAGGTGGGACAGATACCAAACACTAAAGGATCAACTACAGTTCAGTGACCAACAACTGCAAGAGAGGTACACACACATACACACAAGTGTGTAACAATTTATGTGTAGGAAGGGCCATGACCATTTCTGAATCTGTATTTGCATTTAACATTGAAAACAACTGTTTCAGTCCCTAGCTTTCCAATGACAACAATGACTCCATTCAGCATAAGCACCATGACAGGAAGAAAGAGTCATAGAGAGGGGCAGAGAGAAATATAGAGGGTGGTAGAGAGTAAAGACAAAAAATAGTATTCCAGGTAAACCAAGAGTTTAAAGGACGGATACAGATTTGTATTGCTGGCATCTTGAAGGCGCTGTGCCTCAGCCATACAGTGGACAAAGTCCTCAGTGAATATAGCACAGAGTCATCATCTCACACAAGAGTCTTACCAGGTGTGCAGACTGAAAAAAGCTTAAAGTTAAGAGTGCTTGCGTCTGCAATGGTGGGAGAAAATAGAAAATAGAGTCTGGGAAGGCCAGTTTCAGTAATAGATTAATGAGCTTGAAGGCATAATAGACAATAGAACACTGCACGCTGGTTTATACAACTGTGAGACCTTGTTTTACATTTTGTTTTAAAGTAAGGTGTTTTTGTGTGTATATTGTGTGTGTATGTGTGTTTGTGGGTGTGCATGTGTCTTAAAAACCCACCTAAGCTGGCAGGAAGGATGTTTGTGGTGGGGCGTCTGGGCTGAAATAAACCCACTTCCTCTTCCTTTACTCCTGTGGCTCAGACAAAGTGTGTGTGTGTGTGTGTGTGTGTGTGTGTGTGTGTGTGTGTGTGTGTGTGTGTGTGTGTGTGTGTGTGTGTGTGTGTGTGTGTGTGTGTGTGTGTGTGTGTGTGTGTGTGTGTGTGTGTGTGTCTGTGTGTGTGTGTCTGTGTGTGTGTCAAGACAGACAGGTAGATATGACCACATTTCCAAATATATATACCCCTATCTTCCTATAGTATCTATTTCATATATATTTCCTATATATACATATTTCTGTCTGCATACATAGATATAAAACCTTCACACTACCCTTTCACACTGCCCTTTCTGTCTGTGTGACAATTACAGAAGTGGACAGGGGGGACAGTTTCGCTGCGGCTCTGATCCGCCTCTGGAGGTGGTGTCAGAGCCGCAGCAGAGGCGAGCCACCGTCTGTGTGAGTGGAAAAGCCTGAGGCACAGATCAGGGGTGTGTCGGTCTGATGGTGTTCACAGTCTGATCACTAAACAGATCCGTCACTTCTCTAACAAGAGAAATGACCCACACAGGACCAAATAACAGTAATGTGGTAACTAGTAGTGTCTTAGGCAACTTAGATGAGGAAAATATACTGCAGTTATATGTGGAGAAGTGTCTGTCATCCTGTCTGTCCTACCAACTCTTCATCACATTTCTGTATCACAAAACAGCGTCAGTACCTGGTGGAAGAGCCAGGTGGCTCTCGCAGTTGAATGGTGGTGATTATGTGATGCGATTCAAAAAACTTTAACTCACCATGTGTCTGCTCCTTGCACTATTGTGTTTTGTGCATCAGGATCTCAAACACAACACATAATAACAACATCCATATGATATAAAAAGTGGGTGGATACATGTTTAGATTAGCAGGTGGAAACTAGAAGAAACATGTAAAAAAAACCACACGGATGTCAACGTCATGATGTGTACCGTCACGCCTCTTTTGGTTCCGCATTTTTCCCTGCTTGGTTTACTGTGAACAAACGAAGGTGGAGAAATGGCGAGCTTTCACTGTGGTGATAATGTGGAGTCTCTGTGTGAAAAGAGCTATAGATAGACACTGTCTGTTGCCAAGCAACTTGCTGGTTCTTTCACATCCATCCCTGTCATATCTGTATTTGCTATGCCAAGAACTGGATAGTGAGAGATAATAATAACTTAAATCGTACACTTTTATTGTGAATGTGCAGCTAACTAAGAACTACACTTAATGTTGCCTCCTCTTCTGTTAACTGGCTGTGTGCATCTGTGTGATTGGGGGTTGGAGGTCTTGACAGGACTGTTTGCACCTGTTCCCACAGATGCAAACCACTCCTGCTGAGATTCTGATCACAATGAAATCTAGTCACATACAGACCAATTTTACATGAAGGATAACTTCACCAATTTTACACATTAAAGTTTACAGTTCTGCAGGAGTACAGCTGCATATATATGAAAAAGGGTAATATAAAGCTTTTTTGTTGCTCCAGATTTAGCAATGCAATTAATAAAAATAAATAAAAAATTCTACCACATGTTGTGGTGTGTGACTCTACAGTGGCAGTGAAATTGTTACCAGGCACCAATCAGATTTGGATGAGGGCTTTTTAAATCATGTAATTCATATTTAGATTTATTTCATGTAACTGACTACATTACACAACTGAATAGAGAGCACAAGACACGGTGACAGAATGTAAACAAGCTGAGACAAACAAAGCTTTTATTTTGTACAGCCTTTGGGATGGATAGTGGATTACAGTGCATGGTTAACCCCAATAATAACAGCCACCAACATTTTCTTATATGAAATATCTTTTCACTAACTCATTCAGAGATGATGATGGTTTCAACGATGATGATTTAGCGCCCGCTTCCGCCCACATTAGAGTAAATATATCCTGTTGCAGTGTGGGTGTCTCCGTGTGGTGATAGAGATGGACTTTGCTGTCCTCTTGAATCAGAGGATTACACAGCCAGCTGTCAAAAGTCATGCTCATGTCCCTGACATAGATTGGGTGGGACACACACACACACACACACACACAGAGTAACAGTTTATGTGTGGGAAGGGTCATGACAAACGTGACAAACAACATGTACACCTGCACTCTACATCTACTTGAGGGCAGATGTTCAACTGTGTGTATCTTCTACAGCTAGAGTGTAACTATTATACGGTGTGTGTGTGTGTGTGTGTGTGTGTGTGTGTGTGTGTGTGTGTGTGTGTGTGTGTGTGTGTGCGCGCGCGCATGCACGTGTTTGTATGTATGTATGTATGTGTGTTTATTTTCAGGTCAATCCACCCCATCCATCCATCATTCAGGGTGCTGGCCTTGGCAGAGCCCCCCGTTGTGGGTGCCAGTGCAAGCAGCAACAGCAACAGAGGTCAGCAGTGGTTGAGCCCAGAACTGCTCACTATGTTCCTCTACCACACAGTCACCCCCCTGGCCAAAGCAGAGGAGATGGGCCTCATACAGGGACTGGTGAGATGCACAGACACATACTGAGAGACAAATCTCCATACTTAACTCTTATACACACGCACACGCACACACACACATACACACACACACACACACACAAACACACACACACAC
>CAEMYA010000076.1:155767-168254 GCA_903131615.1 Diplodus sargus | reverse complement strand
ACACACACACACACACACACACACACACACACACTCTCGCATACACACAGAAAGAGGGAGTGAATATATCCTGAAGCTTGTTTTTTAACTTCATTGCTCTTTGGCCTTTGAAATGCAAACTATCTAGATTGTTGCATCTGGCCACTGGCAGTCCTGCTGACAGGCACAGGGCAAGAGGTGCTGTAAGTGAGTTGTGGCCAATTGTTGGAAAGGACTGAATTGTAAAACGAGCTAAAATGGAGAGGGCAGCCATTTTAATTCAGTATGTTGTGCGTATGGGATGTATGTGTGTGTGTGCAGCTGAGACATTTAAAAAATAGATAGATGCCTTTAGTTGACCAGAGCACGGCCATAAACATAAACCTTACAGAAATGCATGGGAACCTATCGTCATGGTGCTCCATTTCTCATCATTTTTCATGAAAAGGGCATTGGAAAATGTATTTTATAATGTAACATAAATGTCTATATATATGTAATATAATGTCTATTTTATCATTTTTATAATATGGTAATTAAGTGCATAACGCTTTTGAACATATGACAATAGGAATCTGTATTTCCAATAACCCCTTGTGAGACATGACTAAAAATAGTATGATACAGAAATTGCTGTATCTCAGAAACTATAAAGCGTATTTCACATTATTGGGACCACTGGATTCAGAATAACTTAAATTTTAATATATGCTGGTGAATATGCTTGGGCAGCAATGTATTCAATCAGTTTTTTTATTATTGTGAAGACAAATAATCAAGACTTATCTTAAACTATATTCAAGCAAGTTTCCATTCTTCTAACATGAAAAAGAAGAGCCAAAGGAGAGTTTTAACTGTCAAACATTGCATGCTGGGAAGACTTCTGATATGCTTATCATTTTGTTTTAGAAACTTGTTTTAATAATTTGGTTGAACTCTGCACAGTACATTCATCTGTTGTCGAGTTTTTTTAAAATTGTTTTAGAGAGATGTTGATTTTTTTTTGTTCATGTTCCGGTTAATAGTAATGAGAGTTGGTTAAATAACTTCTTGAACTGAAAACATCTATACTAAGACAATACTTCTATATCACTGAATACATATTTGTTTATCAGTCCTTCTCTTTTTCTTTTGTTCTCACTATTTAGACTCCAAATGTTCCGATGGAAGCAGCAGAGCATCTACTGCACCTCACTCACAGTCTCCGCAAGACGAACGATCCCACAGTAAGTGCTAGTGTGTGTGTGTGTGCTCTTCTACCAGTTTGTTTACATGTGTGGCTGAATAAAGTCATTTATTTGTATGTGGTGTGTGCCTTCAGGCGCAGTCTCTGGCCTCTTCTCTCTCCACCAGACAGCTGTTAAGGATCTGTCGCCGTCTCTCTCAGTACCCTGAGGAGAGCATCGCCCGTGCTGTCAATAAGGCTTGTCTTTCCAGGTCCACATAAATACACACATACGCACATCCCTCTCAAATTCTCTTTTTCTGTGTTTTTTCCCAGGGTTGTGATGCTCTTTACTCATTTTTGATAAAAGTGCCAGCCAAAGAAGGTGATTTTTAGTGCTATATGATTGCAGACACCAGGGATTAAGTGTGTGAATGTGTATTTCAGGTTCCTGCCTAGTCTGGCCCGTGCCTCTCTCGAAAAAAGCCTGGACAACTGCTCTATACAGGACACACCAGATCCTGCTGACACTCGTGACTTCAGCTGTAAGTTCCAGTTAGCTGTCCAGATGAAACCTTTACAGCTACTCAGTGTTTCTAAATGCATTTCAGTTAATTAATTTGGCCGAGGCTTTGATGGCAGACCCATTGGATCATTATCTGTGTGACAGTGCAAACCTTATATTCAGTTAAAAGTTCAAACCTAAGTTGGATTTCAGTGTGTTTTAATCAGTCTACATACAAGCACTTGTCATGTTTGATTTCTTGTTAATACAGTCAGCCAAATACATTTTCCTTTACTGAGGTTTTTACACACAGATGCATGATGGATTTCCTGGTATCGTATTTCCACCTTTGACTCTAAACACATACAGCTTAGACTATAGTTTTTCTAAAAGCTGCAGGTAAAAAGTTGGATTTCAATATAAGGAAAGAAACCATTCAAACCAAAATAATTTCAGTTTCTTTAGAAATAAGAATGGCGTGTACAGCTTAGTCTTGGGCTAATAATGCTGTTGATAGATGTGAATACTATCAATTGTGGTAACCCTAAAACAACCTTTATTGAAGTTAAAAGAGCAATAATACATTTACATTACTTATGAAACCTTATTGTATCAGTTACATTGATAGTAATGTGGGCCACTAGTAACTACCCTGTCAGTTTGTACTGAAATTTGAAGATGACATCTATTAGAAATTGGGGTAACCTGTAGCCTGACTCACCAGATAGCAGTGATGTAACACTGAACCACTTGGGAAGTCATCCTTTGAAACTGTTTGGATGAGAAGTGGAACTTTCCAAAAATCATCGGTAGATGATTGGACAAACCATGAACAAATCTGTCTATCTCTATCTATCACAGGCTTAGTTTAGACAATCTGATGGCAGCACTACCACCATCGGAGACAGCTGATAAAACTCTTGCTAAAGCCAGTTGAGAGAAGAAACATTTTAAGAAGAATTTTGTGTTTTATATAAAGAAAAGCCGTCAGTCCCCTTCTTTTAGCCGCCATTGTTGTTTTTGGCCGTCTCTAGCTGCCAGTGACTGCAGTTTGATCACATCTGATAGCTTGAAACCTGGCAAGATGGATTTGCAAGATCACATCACTTGATCTTGATAATCCAGCTGCCTCACAAGGTTTAGTGAATTTATTGAAGAAGCTACTGTGATAGTGTAGTTGCTCAATACAAGCAAAAGACCATATTTGAGACAAACACACACAAACACAATCATGCATATACACTGAGTGACCACCTCTGCTATATTTCTCTAGGTCAGATAAATGAAGGCGTGCTGACTATTGGCAATGTGTCTGCTCCCATCTACAACCCTAACGAGAAAATTAAGGTTCCAGACGTTCTCTTCTACGATAATCCCCAGGTAATTACACACACACACACACACAGCTCACAATACATAATATACCTAGTAAGGAACATCTCACCAAAAACAAATCTGTAGCTGCAAGACAATTACCAATCCTAATGTGATTGTAAAAGAAAAATACTTATTTAAAGGACACGGCCCAGAAGACAGTCACAACTGCTTTATGCACTACTTGTCTAAGTGTGCATGCTGTAGGTGTGAAAAGGGGCAGAACTCCAAGTACACCCACATTCCTCCCAGTCCTGCTTTTGCCACTGTCCATGTTCAGTTCTGTAGTGGGCTCCTCTCTGTGCTGGCAGTGATTAGAGGCATTGTTCTTTTAGTGAAACGCAAGGAACCAAAATTGGAATTAAGTTCTCAGCCATAGCCAGTACACTTAGACAAACTCCTACTACATTGTGCTTTAAATCACATTTATTGATCTGTATCAACATAACTGCCATCTGATTGTTATTACTAGGTTCAAGCCAATGAACAGTTTTAGGTTCCTGAGAGTCAATGTCTGAGAGAACCTGTCAAGGTCATTGTTCAAAACAAACAAAAGAAATCAAGAAAAGTCTCTGCTTCATAAGGAAACTTAAGTAGGCTAAATTCTTGTCAACTTTTACAGAGGAGCGATAGAAAGCATCCTGACTGGAAAACATCAGTGGTATTGTTTGTGCACGGCCCAGGACAGTAAAGCTCTACAGCGACTGATTAAAACCACCCAGAACCTCATTGGTACCCATCTATAGAGCCTCAGCAATGGTGAAGTAAGAATTCAGCACAGAGCCCAAAGGATAGAAGACAACACCCACCCTAGTCACAGTCTGTTCAACCAACTGCCATTTGGTAAAAGATACAGAAGTGGCCGCTGCAATACAAGCAGGCTACAGAGTAGCTCTTTCCTCAGGCTGTGAGACTACCCAATTCATCCTCTGCTTGCCACAGTTTGAAATATTTTTTTTTGTAAATTAGAATTTAACCTTTTTGATGTACTAGCGGGCTTGGATTATTGTGTGACAAAAGAAGAGACTTTTGCAAACATTGGTTTGGATAAAATAACATGCCGAGTTTAGATTTTAGCAGTTGAAAATTGGACACTGGTGTCTGATCGTAGGGAGGAACCAGCTAAGAAAACAACTCACTTAGATCTTGTGGCAATACTGATGATGCTATGTGACCCAAATGTATCTCTTTGCCACTCTCTTTCTCCCTGTCCTCATTCTGCCCCTTTCCTCTGCCTGCTTGTATTGGAGACTGAAATAAGAGAGCAGGAGGATGCCCTACTTTTTCAATGACCTGTTTTCTGTATTCATAGTAGACTATAAAGTTTTACATGAATTCTAATTTTAACAAGGACAGCATTGCTTATTTTTATATATAATATGTGAAATGCATTTCACCTAAATGTCCGTCTGGGTTTGATTGGCGATTGCAAAGTGATGTTTTTCCCATTTTAATTCTCTCTGCAGCACATGATGGTCATGGAAGACATGTTGAAAGACTTTCTATTAGGAGAGCACCTCCTCTTGGTGGGCAACCAGGTAAGTGACATACAAAAAAGTTTTGAAACATTCAACTTACTACTTATGTATATATTCCCCTGTACACAGAAAAGAACCACATTGAGACTTGGCCGCAAGAACCTTTATCCACAGAGGTCCAATCGTGATCACCGTCCTGATCCAGCTTTGGTGTCATGTAAAATGATCAGAGCTTAGACTTCAGATGGGGGTCTATCTCCTTTTTGCAGCAGTGGGTCTCAGTAAAGTAGGTGGTACACATCAGCCCTGTAGTAGTGCAGAGAGAAGAGTTATGAAACAAGCTCATTGCACCCAGATGTCACTCCGAAACCCCTCTTACTCGTTGTGGGCATAAGGAGCCATGTAGCACTTCCTTGGGGACACTCCATGCCCTTAGTCAGATTCAAATGGTTAAGGTTAAAGGAGAAGGAGGAAGGAGTGAAAGTGACATGTTGTACCGGCTGCCCAGGGGAGGTTGGCAGTTTGTGTTTTTGCATTTATGCTTATGTGTCTATATGCATGTGGCAGAAACTGAGTTGGAAAAGCTATTTGCAATTTTGAGTACATGGCCACGCATGGGAGAGGCTAAGACATTAGGAGCTGTCAGAGCAGCTTACTGGATGTCTAACAGACCGGCCAAGCGACTCAGCAGCCATCCAGGAGAAGAAGACTCCATGGGAAACCAGTGGGAGTCCCAAAGAACAACCCCTGTCACAACGTAGCATCATCAAAACTAACAAGACACATTTGGCTCTCCCTCTCAGTGCTGCCCCTCTTCAGATGGAACAGACACCTTTTATCTCTCTTTATAACCTGCGTTACTGAAATATAGTTGGTATGTTGAGATTGGATATATATATATTTAATTGTATTGGTTGCTGAATGTTTTTGTTCTTTGTGTTCTTCCCTAGGGCGTTGGTAAGAATAAAATAGTGGACCGGTTCCTGCACCTTCTGAACAGGCCCCGAGAATATTTACAGCTCCACAGGTGAGGAGAATGAAAGTGTTATTCCATAGGTGTACTCTCGTGTTTTACTCACTTTCCACTTAAAAGTCGAGGGAACTAGAAGATCTAAATTAAGTCACATCTTAACTAAACTACTAAAGTCCTTCCTGGACAACTAGTAAGAAATGTTTTTTTTAGCATTTTAGTTTGAAACATTCAAGAGTAAACCAACATTATCAACAGTATGTGAAGAGAAAGCAATTGTGTTGCAGAGATATCTATTGAAATTAGCATGCTAACTAGCATGCCCCAGCTTGTCCTGTCTTGTAATACCACTTTGTACCTCAGTTAGTAGATAGTTTCTAGCTTATTTTAGCTTACTTTTTTTTAAGTTCTTTTAGAACTACTCACGCTAGCTGCTGCATCTCCGGTGCGCCGACCATCGTGGCAGGCAAAAGGTGTCGATCCCTGAGTGCGACCTTACAGGCAGTTCAAAAACCTTCTTTTTCATAAACTCTGTGTACACAAACAATGTTCTCAATGCTCGTGTTCATGAGTAGAGACCCTGGTGATGCTACAAGCAAAGTTTCATGTTGTGTCGAGCCTTCTGAGTGTTATAAAAATAGCGATTTTGATGCCATCCTATCTCTGCCCCTAGCACTCCCGTTCAAAATTAACGTGCCGAAAACCGAGACTACGGTAAATCTTAAAAGTACGTCTTTCGTTGTAATTATGCTTTTACACGAAGGTTTGACTTATATTCAATCGCAAATAAAGCCTTGGTTGCTCTTTGGCGAGAGTTTCACTTTAACTCATCCATATTTAACACACTTCATTAAAACCACAGTCTAGTTAGTTTCCAAAATCACCTCTGGTTTGGTTGAATTAAATCCTTAATTCAGAGAGAAAGACGTTAAATGATTTTTAGCTCTTCACGCTTTTTTCATTTGCGTGTGATGCCCAACACTCTTTTGCACCTCCGCTGCTTCATGCCTCTCCTGTCCCCACCTGCTGTGTCCTCTTATCCATAGACTCATAATCCTGGTCAGAGCTGGTGTAAATCACCTCCATACTGTCTTCAAACGGACCTCAGTACGTCTCTCAAGTTGCAGTCAGTCCTAGCTCAGAGCCCAGTCACGTTTACTCTCAGGCTGATGAACCCAGTTTAGCTGAGCCCTGAGGCCCATTGTGACTGCCCCTGTGATACCCAGGCATGCTCTAGTGCAAGAAGCTTTTTGGCTAACTGAGCAAATGTGCTATTTAAGTAGCTAGCTACAGCCAAGGTTACTAGCAAAGAGCAGCAGTTGTCAGTTTCTCTGGTGTTATGCTGCCCCCTATGTTTTTGGAAATACTGTCGAATTAATAGATGGATATCTTAATCTTTTTTCTGTGTACATTTTACTGTCTAAGGTTCAGAGCAGTGTGACATTTTAACCCTGCATCTTTTTATTACTAATGGATTCTTGAGAGGCTGGCAAACTTGAATGTTTTTAGGAGTAATAATCACATTTCTTTAAAGTACTACTTCCAATAAGGTGAACAGAGCCCACTTTAGGGAGATGTGAGCAGCCAGTATTTTCTATTTCACATCTAAGGGTGTCAAAAACTATGTTGGTCCTCAGTAAATTAGGCCATCCTTAACCCGAACAGTGCTTCAAATGCCAATATTAATGATGAACTGTTTTAAGACGTCCTTGTCAACTTGGGTTCACTGCTCCTATAAATACTCACACAGTCACACCTCAGGAAAATTAGGTCAGGGTTGCTCTTTCATAGATCAATCTGTTGTGTGCTGTGAAGTCAGCCTTGCTGCTGAATGTAGCTTGGATCAATCAGAGGCAGAGATGGGCCTTGTATTGATCCTGGTGCTAATAAGAAGGCAATGTTCCAGAGTCAATGACTCTGTGATGAGAGTTGGGCAACAAACAGAATGCCAATAGTTGTCATCATGTGTCCAAACCCCAAAAAGCTGAAGTAAAGCAAAAAAGATAAAATTCAATTCTACATCAATGGCAGATCCAATGGTAGGCAATCAGAATGAATCTGTGGGCAAACATTCACAGTGCATTCCATTCTCAACCAATTCCTAGTCTTGGCCTTCTAAGTGTGTGTGTGTGTGTGTGTGTGTGTGTGTGTGTGTGTGTGTGTGCTAATGCATGTGTAGTTTGTCAAAGTCTTGTGAAAGTCGAAGTGGAGCTGAGTATGGATGTGGCCTGGTTAGCTACCGTAGCAGCAGCTAATATTAGACCCGAACAGAGGCAGGAAGATCTGTACATGTGGCTTTTGGGAGCTTGTGACTGAAAGCCTACAGAGATGTGGCTCAGAAAAGCAAGAGAGATACAGCCAGGTAGGAAATTAGGACAGTTCCTGGGTCACACTGTGAGATATCGAGGAGGAAGGGGTGTTGGAGGGAGGGCTGAGGGTTGGGTTGGAGAGACAGACATTCAGAGAAAGAGAGAGGGAGAATTTAGGACATCGCTAGGGAATCTCAGTTGTTGGGGAGAGAACACTGTTACTGACACCCTTGTTCACTGGCCTGCATCTGGAGACATTAGCCACTACTTTTCTTTACTACATGCCTTACATTCAACCCAGGCTAAAACACACACTCTCACTTGCACACATGTTCAAACACCCTGGGAGGCATACTGTCAAATGTTACCAGGTTACTTGCAGCTGGGAGCCAGTGAACTATTTAGAGAGAGAAGGGAAATCTTGACTTCATGTTATATTAGAACGAAATCGGTTTAGTTAAATTTTATTTAAAATGTGTGTGAAAGCTTGAAGGCAATCAGGTTTTGTTAAAGCGTGGTTTTGATTTTTTAAATGAATATCTACAATGAATATCTACAGTGTGAGTATAACTGTGATCTCTTCTTCCCAGGGATACAACCGTCCAGACCTTGACCCTGCAGCCCTCAGTCCAAAATGGCATTATCATGTATGAAGACTCACCTCTGGTCAGTTAGGAGCGCACACACACACACACACACTATATTTGTTGTAACTTTTATTGGATAATTTACCCTGCATATGTGGTAAATATTTAAACCCACCAGGAAATTCAGGAAAAAAAATGTTAATTAATTATGAATCAAGCAGAAAAGCTTTTTTATTAGTCACACAGTAGCTTGAGAATAACTTCCCATTTCAAGGGCGAATTTGCAAGATGCATAACCTGCACTGACAGCATCTCCAATCCTGCCTTATGGGCACTGCATGTTAAATAAGATAAAGTCTTCACCTGTAACCTAACCTATGACATTAAAGATATAATAAGTATATTTCTGCAATAAAATGTCTACAAACAACTAGACATTTTGTATATATTTTTACATTCTTACATTATGCCAGATGTTTCCAACAATATTCAAACCAGAGAAATTCACAAGTTTACTCAAAAAAACAGTGCATTAATTTGGTCACCATTTGCTTCAACTTCCAGGAGAGAGTCAAGAGTGAGGAAGGTAGTTGGAAAAATGAGACTAAACATAATGTGAATAAAACTAAAGCTTTACCTCATCTGTGCCCACATTTGCCATGCCATAGTCAGATCTTTAATTAGCAATGGTGTTATTTAATGGTTTACACCCACTGATGCCATGTCAATGACATTATTCAATGGCACGAGTGCCACCGGTCTTCACTGAGGGTCAGAAGAGTGGTCCAGGGCATCTCAACCCTCTGTCACTTCACAGTCATCTGTCCTATCACTCTGTTGCTACTGCATATTAGCAAATGTATTGATATTTTACTGAGGAGGAGTGTGTAGTTATCAATATTGGGTGGGATGCACGTGCATTAAATACGCCTTCAATGAGGTAAACATTAATGACATTACCTGCAGCGATCATCCAGCAGCAGAAACAATAATTGTGTATCTGTTCCTTAACATTTGCACTAAGGAACAGTCGATAAAAAAAATGTTTGAAAAAGATGTAAATTGTCATGTTAACTTATTGTGAACAGACGACCAAACACAGGAGAGGGTAGTCTTTCTTTATTCAGACACTTGCAAGTGGACGCTCCAGCCATCAACATGCAATGTTTTTGGCTAAAGGTGCAAAATGTCTTCTTGTGTGTTTTCTAATATATATGCACACAACCTAAACAACATAAGAAATATAACATAAGAAACACAAAAACAACTCTTCAGGCATAACTCCTTACCCCTGTCCATATTAGCAACAGCTTATGTGCCCCAAACAGCATTTCAGGTCTGACAGGTGATGTAAGAATGTCACATGTGCATTGTTTTCCTCCTTCATAAATGATAAACATAGATTATTTAAAACCCCTCAGTTGCCAAGAGGATTGGTTAGTATCTCATGATAATTATTGTTCTGTGTTCTTCTACATATAAAAAAGTCACACACAGTCCAGATTCATCCATCAAAATAGTTTAGCTTGAAGCAGTCTTCCTCCTAATAAATCCTGAGAGCCTGTCTCTGAGTTTCCTCTGTCCTGTCAGGTTTATAACTGTGGCCTTTAGTTTTATGAATTAAATATACCATGATATTTGCTGCAGTGACATAACTGTGCACATGGAAACATTTCAAATGACTGAAAGCAGCCTCTCTAATCATTTAAGAAGAGTGTACACATATTATGAACTGACCTATGACCTATGATGTGCAGCTTACTATTTGAATAATGAGCCCTTTAAATAGCAGGAAAACACTGTGCACTTGACTTTAAACCAGACTTTTTGTTTGTCTAAGATGCAGTCTCTTTCACCTGCCCCATGATAGCAATGCGCTGTTAATGCATCTGACCACACCTCATTTAAAGACCAATATGGTCGCATTATCTGTTACAGTTCCACAAGGTCGAAGAAATGTTAAAGTCAGATGATGTCTCTCTAATGTTCATGTTGGTTTCCTTTTTTATTAGATAGTAAGAGTCACCAGACGGAGGAGGTTTGGAAATGCCTTCTAACCATACATTTGTATATGAATGGTTTGTGTGCTTGTTTGTGTGTTTGTGTGTGTTCAGGTCAAGGCAGTGAAACTGGGTCACATATTAGTGATTGATGAGGCCGACAAAGCTCCCACTAATGTCACCTGCATCCTAAAAACCCTGGTGGAGAGCGGAGAGATGATTCTGGCCGATGGACGCAAAATCATCTCAGGTAGACACACACGCACACCTTGACAGTAGGCATGTCCCAGATACAGTGCACAGATAGAAGCAGGACCATAAAATGGATGAGAATGAGGATTGGATGTCTTAAAAGACAAACACATGTTAAACATGCAGGCCACTAAAGGAGGCTTAGGATAAAAGCCTTTATGGACAGGTACCAGTACCATTTTGGATCATGCTGTATTGTAAATTTGTACTTTTTCCAAGTAGTCCCATGTAGTCATACTAGTTGTTGACAGCTTCTCCATTCCTAAGAAGCTCTTCTTCCCAGAGGAATGTAAGCACAACCTTGAGACTTCATAAACACACACTTAACTCTGCTCTGCTATCAGAACAGTAGAGGTGTGTGTGAAACTCAGTCACACAAATCAAAACCCGATCGTAATTTCTGGTAAGTGCACCACGGAGTATGGATTTGGAACAACACTCACTGGCTGAAATCTGCGTACTTAGTAAGTGCGGATAGTGTACTACGTTTAAGTCTACTCATGGTAGTATGGATATTGGAACACAGCAATGGATATTGCTTCTGTCATTCAATGTCCAACTTAGTCTCTCCTCAACAAAGCCCCCACGTGTCATCTCATTCCGCAACATTAAGAAAATGAATCCTGATGCACTTTCCGCTAGTATTAACTGCCTCCTGAACACTCACAATTCATCCACCCCCAACGACTTGGCGACCCACTACAACAATGGCCTCAACACCATTCTTAATTCTCTCGCTCCTCTGAAAACCAGGTCTGTCTCCCTCTCCACCTCTGCCCCTTGGTTCGACAGCTTGAGCGACTGTACAAGAAAACTGGTCTTGTTGTTCACAAAGACATGCACAAAAATCACATTTTACATTATAAAAACTGCATTTCTCATACAAACTCAGCTACTACTCCAGCATAATCTGTTCAAATGAAGGTAATTCCGAGTCACTATTTTCTGTTCTTAACAATATTTTCAGACCCCCAGGCTCTCTCCCACCCCCCCTGTACTGAACTGCTTTCTGTAACTCCCTGATGTCCTTTTTCTATCAGAAAATTCATCAGATCCACCTGCACCTAGGCCTAAGCTCCTCCCTCAGCACCTCCCCTGAACCCTGTTTGATGTCTCACTCATTCTCCTTCTTTCAGCTCCCCTCTGACTCAGATATCTCAGACCTCATCCTAAAGTCCAAGCCCTCCACTTGTCAGTTAGATCCCCTCCCCACAGTTCTGGTGAAAGCCTGCCTCCCCTCTCCCCTCCACTGCCATTCTTGTACACAGCCTTGTCACCTCCCGCATTGATTACTGTAACTCCCTTCTCTTTGGTCTACCTCACAAATACCTCCGTAAACTTCAACTGGTTCAGAACTCTGCAGCTCGGATCATCACCAGAACCCCCTCCATTTGCCACATCACCCCTGTTCTGCAGCAACTCCACTGGCTCCCGGTCAAACACCGCATAGACTTCAAAATCCTCCTGTTTACTTTCAAGGCCCTCCACAACCTTTCCCCTCCTGTCTGTCTGAAGTCGTCCACTTCATTACCCCTTCCAGTTCCCTCAGATCTGCCTCCTCTGTCCACCTGTCTGTCCCTCCCGCCCGCCTCGTCACCATGGGAAGCAGGGCTTTTAGCCACTCTGCCCCCCAACTCTGGAACTCACTGCCACCAGACATCAGGAACCTGGACTCTCTCCCCCTCTTCAAATCAAGACTAAAAACTCACCTATTCAGAATTACATACCCCACCTAATTGTCCACATTGCCCTTTTCTGTCTGTTTCTTACCGTTTCTTTTTTATATTTATATTTTACGGTGCTCCTCGAGTGCCCAGAGAGGCGCCTTTAAATAAAATGTATTATTATTATTATTATTATTATTATTA